>KZ452001.1:8045047-8198596 GCA_002786265.1 Apostasia shenzhenica
CATGTACAAAGAGGAAGAGGGAGACCAAAGAAGACATGACAAGAAACTATAAGGAGTGATCTTAGTTACTTAAACTTAGATAAGAATTTGGTAACTGATAGAGCGCAATGGAAACAAAGGATTCATGTAGCCGACCCCACCTAGTGGGATTAAGGCTTGGTTGTTGTTGTTGTTGTTGTTGCAGAAGTTAATGGAAAATAAACTATATGCAAAATTTTCAAGATGTGAAATTTGGTTATCTAGCATGAACTACTTGGGACATATTATTAATACAGAAGGAATATCTGTTGATCCACAGAAAGTATTTGTAGTTATGAAATGGACAAGACCAATCAGTGTAACTGAAATAAGACGCTTTTTGGTAATTGTTGACGTAGGATGTGGGGGTCCCAAGAAACATCAAAGAGAAAGAGAGTTCTAGAAGACGGCGACGCGCAAGGGGGTGAGCCTGTTAATGAAAGCTCAAGGAGAGGATTAGTTCAAAGCAACTAGAGAAGCACGCAGAGATTTAAGGTAGTTCAGGGAGGAAATTCCCTACGTCCACCAGTTGATCAGCAAAAAGATTCACTAATAGGAAAAAGGTAGCCCTGAAGGCTTGTACAATGCTTTCTTAGAGAAAAGAAGAAGAAGAAGAAAGGGAGCTCCTCAGTTGGGGCTCTGATACAGTGAGAGTTGTTTTAGAGAGAGAGTTCTCTATCGTTCTTGATTACCGGTCGCTCCTCTTGCCCCTTTGCTCCTTTGCTCCTCCTTCTGTTTTTTACAGGAGAACTGTTCAGTAGTATTTATAGCCGGTAGAAAGGTGTAGCTTCACCTAGGTTCCCTGGTGAAAAGGGGTGATGGGTAAGCTCTAGAGCCCCCGCCGTTCGCCTGCCATTCGAGAGACCTGAGATTGTGAAAAGAAGGTGATAGCATTTAATACTAGTACCTTTTCTGAGGATTCGTGACTGTTGGGGCATACAGATTCTTGATCTGCGGATCTCGGGGATGGGCGCCTTGTACGGGGAACAACGTGGTAGCTGGAGCTGATTGTGATAGGCGGTACTTTGTACCCTCATGTACGAGGTTACAGAGGATACCCCTGACTCGTCGTGGACGAGGTTTGGTCGTATCCTCGTGGCCGAGGTTTTGTTTTAGTCAGAAGTCCTGCAAAACTTAAAGCTGAGTCAGTAAATCAATCAATCAAATGGAGGCCGGCCAGGCGCCACGTGTTCGGTCAGGATGCAGCGCAGGAACCACGTGTTAACATCAACCTCCCGCATTGTCAAGGCGCAAATATTGATATGGGTCATAGAATGCGAACCGTCGCGAGGGTGGACGCGCTGCCCAAGGCTAGCAAAGATAAAAAAAGGAGGCAGCGCCTGGCGGTTCATATCCTTGCGCCCTCTTCATGTCTTGTGAGAGCGAAAAATCGCCAGAGAGAGAAAATGGAGGAAGGAGGTGAATGGACTGCCTTGCTGAGCTTCAAGAAGAAGAGAACAGGCGAAGCCCTGCTGGAGGTCCCTCCTCCGGAGAAAAAGAAACAAGTGGAGCCCCCTGAAGAGAAAGAACGGCCGGAGACATCGGTCACTGCGGTCGTGGCTCTTGGTGAGGAAGAGGTCCTGGTGGCCAAGGTTGCCGGCGTTCTGACGCAGGCGTTGGAGTCTGTGCAAGAGGCGGTGAAACGTGGAAGTAGCTGAGGTGGTGGTCGTCTCAGACTCTCCCGTCAAGCCGTCTCAAAAGGCCAAGGAATGGAAGGAAGTGGCCATGGTGAGGGAGACGGCCACAGGGGAGAGATTGGTCCCTGGGAAGATTTTTCTCAAGGATAAAGAGATCGAGCAGCTTCTTCCTAGGTTTGGTGTTTCTGAAGAGGGTGTGAAGAAGTCCCCTTTGCCGATCTGCGGTCCCATCTCCCTAGGTGTCCCAGTCCCTACCCTCGAGAAAAAAATGAAACCTCTCCTCGTTTCCCTCCCTCCATTAGATCTCCGCAGTGATGAGGAGAAGGAAGGGAAGGATAGGGAGGGTGAGAAGGAGGAAGGCACCAAGGAGAAGAAGGAAGGGTCCCTCCTTACTGCCCCTGTAAGAGCTCCTGGCATTGAAGGGCCAGGAGACAAGATGGAGGGGGCGACTAAGGAGAAGGGACTGGTCCTCCCAATTGCTCCTAGTGCTACCTTTGGTACTGAAGGGGTCTGGAGTATGCTGGGAGATCGATTATGTGAGATAAGGTGGGCAGAGGAGAAGATCTTGGGGAACATCTCTGAAGTTCTGGAGGTGATAAAATCTCTGAAGGGCAAGGAGGATGTGGAGGCCCGCTGCCTTTGGGAGGTAAGAGAATTGGAGGGCGCTCTGTCTCAAGCTACAGAGCGCTCTTTGGCTGATCAGATGGGGCAATTGGGGAAGATGTACCAAATGGAAGATAGGTTAGCTTCCCTAGCCCAGGTTAATGCAGAGTGGGTTAAAAAAAGTGAGATTGCGAAGGGGGAATTCCATCGCAGTTTGTTGGATGTCAATCTGGCTCACTCCGTTCATGTCAAGGACCTCCAAAAAAGGATAAGGGAGTTGGAGGATGAGAAGGAGGTTTTGAGGAAGGAAGGAAAGCGGTTGAGGGATGAACGCGCCGAGGCCAGGGAGGCCTCAACGGGGGCGAAGGAGGCGGTCTTCAAAGCTCGTCGCTGGGAGGAGTTGCTGAAGTCTGAGGTCCATTCTCTACGGGCCTTGGTGGAAAATAGCTCTGGGTGGCGAGGTCGACGTATGGAGGACCTGGAGGAAGCGATGAGGAGGGCAGTGAAGATTGTTAGTGCCTCGCCGGTGGGTTGCCATGTGCAGAACCAGGCTTCTTTTGACGCTCTTCTGCAGATATTGGTTGATGTAAGTACCTTAAACCAGGAGAACATCAGAGACCCAGCGGTTCTTCCCTTCTGTGGTCCTATGGGGCCAGACAAGTTCTTCGATACTGGTAGCCGCTCCCCAGAGGAGATTCCTCCACCAAGGTCCTATGCAAGTTGGGGGAGAAGTTGGTCTCCTCAACGCGGGACTTCAGGAGAAAACCCTGCTACTCCTCTGGAAGCCAGGTGGCTAGGCCGACGTGATCCCCCTGAAGGTCAGCAGCAAGAGCAACAGTTGAGCCCGAAGTGACTGGTCCTCCTCCTCAACTAGCTCCTCAGCATGATAAGGGAATCCCCTCCCTCTACAACACTTGACGGATCCATTTTTAGGATGGACAACCTTGAGAAGGAACTCAGGGTAAAAGGTATGAGAGGGATCCTTCTCTCTAGGGCATCTAAAGGGTCTATTTTTCGGATGGACAACCTGCAGAAAGAACTCAGAGAAGAGGAGACCTCGAGGAGGATGGGCCCTGGTTAAGAGGTCTGAATTTATCAGACCAGGTGTTTAAGTTCTGAAGCCTTGTATTTATCTTTGTTCTTTTCCTGTACTCATGAGAGAAACATGTGAGGACAAAGATAGATTTGTAATAAATTTTATCATCAATGAAATATATTTCTCCTTTTCAAAGGCTTGTGAATGAATTCTTTTGTATGTCTTTTCTTTCGTGTTTGAGACAGGTATCACGAAGTTGGTGAAAAGAGAACATGAATTCATAAGTGAAAGTAAAGATTTGATAAATGAATTAAGAAAAATTTTTAAGTAAAAAGATGAAATAGCTATCCCCGTGCACGATACTAGAGTATCGGTCGTAAGCGAAAAATGATCGTCCCTTGAACCATTGTATACGATGGTCGGACATAGGTCATAAGAGAGAATAACCTTCCCTCGAACCATCGTGCGCGATGGTTGGATTCTGTAGACGACATATGACGGGATGGGGAGAAGTGACGCTTCGTAAACTGTGCGTCGCTTCGAAACCCGTGCGCTGCTTCGATTCTTGGGATTGTCAGAGGGTACGGGCGGTTTGATGACGCCCGTGCGCTGATCAAGGAGATCAGACGGTCAGAAAGCGGAGGACTACGGTTTGTTCCCTATAATGTCCTTTTTAGGAGGGAACGATGAGCTTCGCCTTCCTTCCAAACCCTTAGTTCGAAAGAAAACACCCGTTCCGTTTGCCCGAAAGAAGAAACCGAACGATGGGAGGGAGAGAAATCGAGTGGGCTGAACTGGCCGAGCAATTTCGGAAGGACGCTGGCTACCAGGAGTCCCTCATGATTGAACATGAGGTACTCAACACAACCAAAGGGTTCAGGGGGAACTCCCTCTTGATGGTCATCCCGCCTACCGCTGACCTCCGGCCAAACAATCCCCCTGAGGGGGCAGTATGCGTATACATGGCGCAAGTGGAATACGGTCTGATGTTGCCGCCGCAACCGGAGTTCAAAGAAGTCTTGAACTCATTCCAACTTGTGCCAGCACAACTTTCCCCTAACGTTGTTGCCTACATGTATTCCTTCCTGAAGCTGCTTCAAGCCAGGGGAATAGCATGGAGCCTGACGCTGTTCAGGAGTTTGTTTAGTTGGATGACTGTTCCAGGGTACGGGGGGGGGGCTGGCCTTGCGGTCGAGGACGGAGAAGGCGATGTTCTCGGGGGCTAGTAGTTCCCACTCGGACTGGAGGGACTTTTACTTTTTCGTTGGCGGGGATTTGGGGATCCCCCTGACGCCTGGAGTTTGCCCTACCGAGTTTATCGGCGACGCCCAATGGATGGTCGAGACGTCCATCCAGAGGAACCTGGAAGCTTTGAAAGGGCAGAGCTGGCCCCTAAAGGACTTCCTAAAGCTGGTGAAGAATAATGTGTCCCTGTATGCCAAGTTATAGGGATATACCATCTTCAAGGAAGTTGCTCCCCCTCCTGGAACAGTCCTGATGAAGAGGGCTAGAAAGGGGCAGCCCCTCGCCATCCAACTCAGCAAACAGGTTGCCGGAGTGGAAGGGGAGGAAGAGGCAGAGGTCCCAGAACAGGTCTGCCGCGGGATACCCATCCACGTGGTGTCCTCACCGGAGGACTCTGCAGATGACGAGAAAACCCTGGCCGAGATTATGGAAGAAGCAGGCAAAGGGAAGGAACCTGCAACATCGGCCAGACCTAAGGCAATCCCTAAAGGTGCCGCGGGGATTGCCATAGGAGAAAAGGGGGAGGAAGAAGAGGCCAAAAATGGCCAAGGAAAGGAGAGGGTGGAGGTGCCTTGTCCGGAAGAGGAAGCGGTGGTCACCTCCTGCCAGGCTTTGATCCTCAGCAAAGCCCTTAGAAGAGAAGGAGTCCCTCTGAAGGGAACAGCCCAAAACCCCCTTCCAAAAAGGGGAAGAGCGCCGAGGAGGGGGGGGACACCGGCGAAGGGCGCGAATGGGAGAAAAGCGTGGAGCCCCTGCTATGCACCAACTTCACCGGGGAGTTTGCTGGTGAAGGAACGAAGGTTACCGTGAGTGCGACGGAAGTGGAAAGAAAGATGACCGTCGTCTCACAGCAAACTTCGAGCCAGTTCAACCCCGTTCGAGGAGATCTAGGACTGATCCTGGGGGAGGACTGGCGACCAGGGATCTGGAAGAGAAGTTGGAAAGGTCCTCTACGACGGATCTTTATGCCCAGATGGCTAACAGGGTGGCGACAGTAAGGACTTATTCTCTTTCTTCTAGCTAACTCTCTGTAGATGCTGATCTTATTTCCATTGTATGTGCTTGCCCGTTTGCCCTTGGTTTCGAATAGAACTCTGAGAGTAGAGGAGCAGATGCTGGATCAGACCGGCCAGCTGCATCGTCAGAGTGAAAAAATCGAAGCCCTGAAGGTCCAACTGGCGATGGAGTCCTTCCGGCTTGGTGCCCTGCAGGAGGAATTCTCAGTTTACAAGTCTGTGATGAGTGCGCTGAAAGCTGATAACAAAGCCCTGAGGGAGAAGCTGGATAAAGTCGCCGGAAACCAGGAAGTCATTGCTGTGGAGAGGTCTGCGACGGCTGTTCAGGCCTACAAAAAGAGTTTACTTTGCAGGAAGGAACGGTTAGATGGGATCAGGCGGGCCTGGGAAGGATTGGCCTCCACTTTGATCCAAGAAGGCAAGGTTACTACTGCCGATCTTGGGGAAATGGATCCTTTTTCTTGTATGGCCATAGATCCTATTTATAAGGAAGAAGGGTTTGACTTGACCGACGATACCATCCATCGGCTTTTTGACCTTTTGGATGGAGTCAGTGAAGGCTAATCTGTTTCCTTACAAAATGATGTAATCCTTCTTGTAAATTTATCATTGAATAAAAAGGAAGTTTGTTTATCACATACCTGCTCATTCTGTTGTGTATGAGCTGTATAAGTACCTTTGTATAATGTATGAAGTTTTTTTATTGTAATTCCCCTCCAACAGGTTGATAGTGAGGGGTTTTGGATCACATGTTGCTTTCATCTTTGAACTTTAAACTTTGCAGGTCCATATAGGGAAGAACGATAATAGGAGAAATCCCGTCCGAGGAGTTTACCTGACCCAATGCCAAAAGGACTTGATTGTCTTAAAACATCATGGTCGATGTTTGTACCTAGGGCATGGGCTGACCTCGAGGGTTCCCTGGATTCAGTAAGAATACTCCTTTACACACCTGCGCAGGAAAGAAGTATCGATAATAGTGGAGATCCTGCCTAGGGGGAGTTATCTGACCCAATGCCAAAAGGACTTGTTCGTCTGAAACGTCGTGTACGACGTTTGTACTTGAGGCAAGGGCTGACCCTCTTGGAGTGGCAGTTATCCTAGTAGGAAGCGAAGGCACCCTGCTTAGGGGGGACCTGTATCGTGATTCGATATCAGGGACAACCCTAAGGTTACCAGCAGGCCTTCAGACCTTCCGCTGGCCAGATGGGCTTATGGAAGGGTCCCAGGTATTTGTAGGAAACCCCGCCTGCCAGGCACTGCTAGGCTTGATGATCACCGTATTAGTGAAGGTTAGCTGTGAGCTCATCGTGCTCGAGGTCCGGAACCACGGGCACGATGATTGAGACTTGAGTTCTGAGATCATACCTGAGCGACGCTAAGGTCGATTATATATATATTACGGTACATAAGGATCACTTGCCATGAGCACGTTGGAAATATGAACCCCCGAACAATATAAAGAAGCCCAGATTGTTTGAGAATAAACCCAGAATTTGGTGTTTGAATTCTGCATAAACGATTCCCTCAATTGAATCTGTACAAATGAATAAATATAGAGTACCCAGATGAACTATAGCAAGAGACTATGCGTAAAATTCCTTCAGGTCGTCCCCACTCCAACTTCTGGGGATCTGAGTGCCCTCAGAAGTTATAAGGTAATAAGCATTTGGCCCGGCAACCTCGCGCACGATGTAAGGACCTTCCCAATTTGGCTCAAGTTTGGGAACCCCTAAATTGCTGCCGGCGAGAAGTCGCCGTTTGAGGACCAAATCTCCCTGATTGAAAGCTCTGGGTTTGACCTTCCGGTTGTAGTATCGTTCTATTCGTCGCTTGTGCTCCAGGCGTTTTAGTGCGGCCAGTTCTCTTTTTTGCTCTAAGAGATCCAGGTCAACTCTTCGTGAATCATTGTTTTCGTCTGCCCATATTTGCAAAGTCTCGGGCTCGAAGTTAGCTGCAACCTCTATTCTGGGAGAGAGGTATTCCAGCTCAACTGGTATAACAGCGTCCATTCCAAACGAGAGGGAGAAAGGGGATTCTTGAGTAACTTCGGAAGGAGCTGTATTGTACGCCCAGAGGGCACCAGGTAGTTCTTCCGGCCAAAGGGTTTTGGCACCGTCGAGGCGTTTCTTCAAGATATTCAGTATGTTCTTGTTGGCAGCTTCCGCCTGCCCTTTGGTATGAGGATGCCACACAGAGGCGTATTTGAGATTAATCTGGTGCTCTCCGCAGAAATCATGGATTCTTTGATTGGCGAATGGGGTGTCATTATTTGTGATAATTACCATTGGTATGCCATACCTGCAGACGATGTTGGCCCAAAGGAAGCTCTCGACATTTTGAGCAGTGGGCTGAGTAAGTGGCTTAGCTTCAATCCACTTTGTAAAGTAGTCGACTGCAACTAGTATTCATTTGTAGCCCTTCATGGTCGTAGGCATTGGTCCTAAGAAATCCAGCCCCCAAATAGCGAAGGGCCAAGATGAGTTGATAGGTTTGAGGTAACCTGCAGGTTGTCGTTGCATGTCAGCGTAGTACTGGCATTGAAGGTACTTCTCCACAAATACTTGAGCGTCCTTGTGAATGTTGGGCCAGAAGAAACCCTGGTGTAGGATTCGCATAACCAGGCTTCTGCCCCGGGCATGTGTTCCACATTCCGCTTGGTGTACTGCTTCCATAACCTTCAAGGCCTCTTCTGGTCTCAAACATTTGGTAAGAGGTTTGACATAGGATCTCCTGTAGAGTTCTCCGTCGACGAGGGTGTATTTGGCGCAAATAAGCTTCAACTTCTGCGCCTCCTGTCGGTTGTCCGGTTGCACCCCATTCTTCAGGTAGTCTAAAATTTTGTCCATCCAGCAGGGGGTGGTTCTTCAGCAGAAACTTCAGCGCATTCGAAACTAGGCCTTTCGAATACCTGAGTTCGGCGGAGGTCGGGAAGCCCCTCCTTCGCAAGTCGATCTGCCACCTGGTTCTCTTCTCGGGGTATGTGCGTCAGGGAGAAATCCTCGAATAGAGAGATTAAGGACTTGGCCAGTTGTAGATATTTCTTCAAAACCTCGTCCTTTGTCTCAAACGTCTGGTTCACCTGATTGTCGACCAGCAGGGAATCACTGAGCACCTGTATGCGCTTCACGGCCATGCTAAGCGCGAAGTTTAATCCCACAATGAGGGCTTCATAGTCTGCCTAGTTATTCGTTGCTTTGAATTGAAGCGTCACAGCCTGATGGAGCATAGCCCCCATTGGGCTGGTTAAGAGGATCCCAGCCCCCTGGGATCGTGATCCGAATGCACCGTCAACATAGAGTGACCAGAGGTTTGCCAAGGTCTTGGCGGGTGGTGGTTCCGTCGTAGAAAACTCAGCGACGAAGTCGACTAGGGCCTGAGCCTTGATGGCTGTTCGTGGAACAAATCTGATGTCGTACTCTCCCAGTTTGATAGACCACTTGAGTAATCTTCCTGAAACCTCGGGAGTATGCAATATCTTTAGGAGCGGTTGATCTGTGACAACCTGAATAGTATGGGATTGAAAGTAGGGCCGCAGCTTCCTGGCAGTCGTCAGGAGGGCCAAAGCGAGCTTCTCCAAAGTGGGATACCGACTTTCAGTGTCTAGGAGGATGTGACTGGAATAGAAGATGGGATGTTGGAGCCCCCTTCTCGCTGTCTAGGAGGACCGCCGAGACCGCAGTGTCAGACACTCCCAAATAAAGAGATAGGACCGTACCTTCCTTTGGCGCTACTAATATCGGGGCCGAGGTTAGGTATTTTTTTAGTTCAGTAAAGGCAGCTTCACACCCGCTGTCCCATTGTCCTTTCTTATTATTGCGCAAACACCGAAAGAAAGGGTAACATCGATTGCTGGCTTTTGAGATAAATCTGCCCAAACTGTTGATCCGCCCTGCCAGCTTCTTGATCTCTTTCGCCGTCTTCGGAGAGGGCATGCTTAGAATGGCTGATATTTTATCGGGATTGGCCTCTATCCCTCTGACAGAGACCAAATATCCCAAGAATTTTCCTGAAGCAGCGCCGAAGGTGCACTTAGCAGGGTTAAGCTTAAGGTTGTACCTTCGGAGAGTGTCGAGCGTTTCCCTGAGATCACCAAGATGTTCTGTTAAGGTTTTACTTTTGACTAGGACGTCGTCTACATAAGCTTCGAGATTCCTCCCCCTTTGATTCCTGAAGACTGCGTCAATCATGCGCTGATAGGTAGCACCGACATTCTTGAGACCAAAGGTCATGACCCTGTAGCAGTAGGTGTCATAGTCAGTGATGAAAGTCGTCTTCTCCTCATCCCCCTTGGCCATCCAGATTTGGTGATACCCGGAGAAGGCATCTAGAAAACTCATAACCTCGTACCCGACGGTATGGTCTACCATCGTGTCGATACGGGGGAGAGGATAAGTGTCTTTAGGGCAGGCCTGATTCAATAATCTGAAGTCTACGCACATTCTCCACTTCCCATTGGCCTTTTTCACCATAACGACATTGGTTAGCCATCGGGGATATCGCACTTCCCTGATGTAACCGGCTTCCAGCAACTTTGTAATTTTCTCTTTGATGGCATCCTGCCTTTCCCCTGCCATTACTCTCTTCTTTTGTGCAACGAGGGTGACGGCCTGAGACACATTCAAATTGTGTTCGCAAACAGCCCTGTCCATGCCTGTAACATCTTCAGGAGACCATGCAAAGACATCGATATAATCAGAAAGCAAGGCAGTAACTTCTGCCTGCTGCTTCTCATTTAGATAAGATGAAACATTTATAATTTTAGAAGAGCCTTCACCTCCTAAGGCTACACTGATGACCCCCTCCTGCAGTGTGACCGGTTGGGTTTCTCTAGGACCCATTTGGTCGACTACAAGCTGCGCCGCTATCTAAAAACAGCGGGTAGCTTGTCTCGCGTCTCCTCGGATGGTGACAACGCTGCTGGAGGTCGGAAACTTCGCGCACAGGGGGGCGTGGAAATCACCATCCCGAAGGAGTTTAGAGTTGTCCTCTCTAGGATGGCGTTGTAGCCCGATTTAGCCCTGATAACTGCGAAGTTGACCATGCTCATAGCATGGCTATTGTCATCGCCAAAGGAGGCGAGCAGAGTAATGAATCCCAAAGGTTGGACCCTTTCACCGGAAAAATCGAGCAAGGTCATCCCAGCGCGGAGGAGGTTAGTCTCCCTGAGTCCCATCTGGAGGAAGGCAGACTCAAACAGAATATCGGCGACGCTCCTAGAATCGAGGAGCACCCGCCGGACATCAAAATTGGCGATGCGGGCGACGACCACTATCGGGTCGTTATGCAGGTTGCCCTGCTGAGGAAGATCTTTGCTGCAGAAAGTAAGGGGGATGGATGAGGCATGGTGCTCAGAGATACCGCCAACTTCTGTTCCTGGCGTTGAGCATTTGGGTCAATGCTAAAGATAGCATTGATCGCTTTAGTGGCCGGAGAGTAAGGGCGCCCTTGCTGGTTAGGGCCTATAGATGGTAGGGCCTTAGTAGGAGCTTCAGCAACCTCGAGGGCCTTCCCTTTCTGGGCGGTGGTGAAAGTTGGGGCCATCTGCATGAACTCCTAGAGCTTGCCCTGATTCATCAGCTTCTCGAGCAAGATTCTGAGACCTCGGCACCGATGAAGCTTGTGCCCATAGTTCCCGTGGAACTCGCAGTAGTCGTTAGGATCCACTCCAGGTGGCGGCGCTGGCCTAGGTCCAACAGGTCGTATCCAGCCCTGCTTGACGGCCACCACATAGACCTCGGGGAGTGGTCTAGAGAGAAGAAGCTTCGGAGGCTGGGCATGTCGGGGTCTCTCTTCTCGGTCATGAGGCCTGGCCATCTGTACCCTCGTGGCCGGGGGTTCGACACCCCGATGTTTCCTCTTGTTTCTCTCTTGCCTAACCCCGGAAACGCCTGCGGGGGAGGATTCAGCATCCTCTAGGAGCATGAACTGACTGGCCCTAGCCACCAGCTCTGGATAACTCCGAGGTTTGGCCAATTGTAGGGATTTAGACGGGTCCCCTATCTTGAGTCCTCTCCAGAAGTTGTGCATGGCCACTGCAGGCTCTACATCTTCAGCTTCTACTGCAGCGGCGAAGAAACGATTGGTATAATCCTGAAGGCTCTCTCTTTTGCCTTGTTTGATGTTGGCGAGCAACATGTCAGAGATGACCATGCGGGTCCGCCCTATGAAGCGAGCGATCAACTCCCATTTCAGATGCTCGTAAGAAGAGATGTGACCTCTGGACAGTTTGACAAACCAGCTGAACGCTGCTCCCTTCAGTGTGTTGGCCAGGAGGTGGCACCTAGTGGCTTCGTCCGGCTGACGGTATCTGACAGCGGCCTCAAACCCCTGCACATGCTCACGGGGATCTGTTACACCTTTGTAGACCTCCACTCTGGGTGGCCGGAAGTCCTCTGGTATTGGGGCCAAGCGGATAGCGTCGGAAAAAGGGGCATTTTCGTCCATCGGCCCAAAGAAGGGATCAGGTCCGTGATGAGGGGCCTGAATGCCAGGAAAGAGGGGGTCTCTTCCAGCAAGGAATGGAGGAAAAGCAGGTGGAAGAAAGGCGGGTTGTCGTAGTGGACAAGGTGGAAGGGGGTTTTGATGAACCTCCTGGAAACGGAAAGGACGTTTGGGTGGTCTGGAGGAACCAGAAGATTGGATGGAGGGTGGTGCGATCAGGGGTGTCGGTGCAAGAATTCCGCCAGCCGGAGGAGGTGGAGCCAGGGCCGCCGCGACCGGCGAAATCAGCTCTGGGACCACCGCGACCGGCGGAGGAGGAACAGGAACCGCCGCTACCGGCGGGAGAGGAACAGGGGCTGCCGTAGCTGGCGGAAGAGGAAGTACTGTGCACACCAGCTGAGTCTGTCTGAGAATCACGGCCTGCTGCGCCGTGAGGCTGGTGATCATGTTAGTAAGGTTCGCGAGCATCCCCTGGAGTTCTGAGACACGGGTGCCTCTAGAGGAAGAAGCAGATTCGGCGTGGTGCCGGGAAGTGGAAGCTGAAGCTCTATTGTCCGGTGCTCGAACAGAGGGTTCTCCTGCATGCAGACTACGGGCAGCCGAGTTGGTTTTACGCGTTCTAGCCACCATCTTCCCAGTGTCTCAATGAAAGCACCAGAAGATATTGACGTAGGATGTGGGGGTCCTAAGAAACATCAAAGAGAAAGAGAGTTCTGGGAGACGGCGGCGCGCAAGGGAGGTGAGCCTATTAATGAAAGCTCAAGGAGAGGATTAGTTCAAAGCAACCAGAGAAGCACGCAGAGATTTAAGGTGGTTCAGGGAGGAAATCCCCTACGTCCACCGGTCGATCAACAAAGAGATTCACTAATAGGAAAAAGGTAGCCCTAAAGGCTTGTACAATGCTTTCTTAGAGAAAAGAAGAAGAAGAAGAAAGGGAGCTCCTCAGTTGGGGCTCTGATACAGTGAGAGTTGTCTTAGAGAGAGAGTTCTTTATCGTTCTTGATTACCGGTCGCTCCTCTTGCCCCTTTGCTCCTTTGCTTCTCCTTCTGTTTTTTACAGGAGAACTGTTCAGCTGTATTTATAGCCGCTAGAAAGGTGTAGCTTCACCTAGGTTCCCTCGTGAAAAGGGGTGATGGGTAAGCTCTGGAGCCCCCGTCGTTCACCTGCCATCCGAGAGACCTGAGATTGTGAAAGGAAGGTGATAACATTTAATACTAGTACTTTTTCTGGGGATTCGTGACTGTTGGGGCATACGGATTCTTGATCTGCGGATCTGGGGGATGGGCACCTTGTACGGGGAACGACGTGGTAGGTGGAGCTGATTATGACAGACGGTACTTTGTACCCTTGTGTACGAGGTTACAGAGGATACCCCTGACTCGTCGTGGACGAGGTTTGGTCGTATCCTCATGGCCGAGGTTGTCTTAGTAAGAAGTCCTACAAAACTTAAAGCTGAGTCAGCACATCAAGCAATCAAATGGAGGCCGGCCAGGCGCCACGTGTTCGGTCAGGATGCAGCGCAAGAACCACGTGTTAACAGTAATGATTGGCTACTATCGTAAATTTATAAAAAAAAATTCACAGATTATATTGCCACTTACAAGATTGACATAAAAGGCAGTTAAGTTTGATTGAAATACAAACAATGAAGCTAGTTTTTAAAGACTGAAAGAATGTCTTATTGTAGCTCTAGTGTTAACTTTACAAAAGGGTAGTGACAGATTTCAAATCTATAGTGGTGCATCGTTTTAAGGGCTGGGATATGTTCTTCTGCAATATAGTAGAATTATAGTTTATATTTCACGACAGCTACGATCACATGAGAAGAACTATCTATTACATGATTTGGAATCAACGGTAATTATTTTTACACTAAAAATCTGACGATACTACTTATATGGGGTAAAGTGTGAAGTGTATACAGATCATCAGAGTTTGAAATATATCTTTGCCCAGAAAGTTAAATTTGAGATAAAGGCATTGGCTTGAATTGATTAAAAATTATGACCTGAAAATTATGTATCAACCAAGTAGGACTAATATAGTAGTTGATGTCTGTAGTAGAAAAGCTCATTTGAATATGATAGCTTTACAAAAAAGATGAATAATTAATGGTACTTGCGATGGAACAATTGTTTCTAGATAGAATTAGAGGTGAAAGATATTTTTGAGTCAATTAACAGTTAAACTTGAATGACTTCAACTTGTAATGAAAGGGCAGAATAAAGATCCATTTCTTCAGAAGATTATCAAAAAAGTTGAAGAAAATGGAATAATTTTAATATTGATAATTAAAGATTATTGAAATATAGAAACAAACTTTGTATACTAGATATTGATGATCTTAGGCATGTGCTATTATAAGAAGTTCATGGAATAAAATATACTATTCATCCAAGTATAAATAAGATGTATCATAATTTGAAACAAATGGTATGGTGGCCTGATATGAGAAAAGATGTGGCTGAAGCTGTCAGTAAATATATATCATGTCAATAAGTTAAGGTAAATATCTGTGACCGTCAGGTCTACTTCAACCATTGCCTATTCCTATGCGGAAATAGGAAGAAGTGGCAATAAATTTTATAGTTGGATTACCAAGATCATAACAAGAACTTGATGTTATTTGAATGATTATTGATAGATTGACTAAACCAGTCCATTTTTTGTCAATAAGTACTACTAATTCTACTGATAAATTAGCTACAATCTATGTAGATCAGATTGTAAGATTGCATGGAATACCATCAAGCATTTTGATAGTAAGTTAAAATTCAGTATAATGTTTCATCCTCAAATTGGTGGTCAGATAGAAAGAATCATTCAAATACTTGAGCATCTACTATGATTATGTGTGCTAGATTTTGGAGGAAGTTAGGAAGCACATATATTATTAATAGAACTTATCTATAATAACAATTATCAATCTAGCATTGGGATGACACCATATAAAGCTTTGTATGGAGGAAAATCTTAATCACCATTATATTGGTATGAAGGTGAAAGTTAAGCTATTTTGAGGCCATAATTAGTTGATGAAACTACTGAAAAGATAAAAGTTATACGAAAAAAACTGCATAAAGTTCAGGACAGACAGAAAAAATATTATGATACTCAACATAAGAAAATAGAATTTAAAGTAAGAGATCGAGTATTTCTTAAAGTTAGCCTAATAAAAGGTGTAGTGCGTTTTGAAGAAGCTAGTAAGTTAAAGTCTTATTATATTGGACATTTTCCAGTTATAAAAAGAGTTGGGGCTGTAGCTTACAAACTCACATTACCATCTAAATTGAAAGGAATACATGGTGTTTTTTCATATTTTAATGTTAAGAAGATATGTTCTGGATCTATCTCAAGTAGTTCAATTTGATTCAAAGTAGATGAAAATAAAATCAAATTTGAGCTACAAAGATCTTAGCAAAAGATGTTAAATGATTAAGGAACAAGGAGATTTTTATGATTAAAGTCCTACGGAGCAATCAGACTGAGAAAAAAGCAACCTGGGAATGTGAAGAGATAGGCTATGTGATGCATGTCAACTAGGAAAACAAACTAGGGCTTCATTTAAGTCCAAGTTTGCTATCTCATCATGCAAATCCTTTGAATTGTTGCATATAGACTTATTTGGACCAATTAGAACACTTAGCCTTAGTGGTAAGAAATATTGTCTAGTGATTGTAGATGATTACTCCAGATTTTTATGGACATTATTTCTTGCACATAAGCATGATGCTTTTGACTGCTTTAAATCTTTATATAAGCGCATCTTGAATGAAATTGGTCTCAATGCTTTATCCATTCGTAGTGATCATGGTGGTGAGTTTGAGAATGAACGGTTTGAATCCTTTTGTGAAGAACGTGGTATCTCACATAATTTCTCGGCTCCTCGAACACCTCAACAAAATGGGGTTGTGGAGAGAAAAAATTGAACACTTATTGAGATGACACGGTCAATGCTTCATGAACGTGGACTTCCTAAGTACTTTTGGGCTGAAGCGGTTACTGAAAAAGACCCCTTATGAATTATGGAAAGGTCGAAAATCAAACATTTCTCATCTTCGCGTGTTTGGTTGCAAATGCTTCGTGCTGAATAATGGTAAGGATGGTTTAGGTAAATTTGATTCAAAATCCGTTGAAGCTATTTTCCTGGGATACTCTTCTACTAGCAAAGCGTATCATGTTTACAATACGAGATCTATGTTGCTTTGGCATGATCACTGTAGGCAGACAGTTTCTTAACTTTGCCAGCTAAATGCCTCTTTACACCAGGAGGATTGAAGGAAAGATCAAAGCCAAGAGTTGATTCAATATCAGAAAAAGAACTGGATTCAACTTGAAGATCAGTGATGGTGATAAGATCAGTGATGGTGATAAGATCAGTAGGAGTGCTGAAACCAAAGAATGAGGTGAGTTCATCACCAGTGATGGTGATGGACTTCCCTTGAACAGAGATTTTCAGAGTCCTATTTTCAAAATCGATCTTCATATTGGTAAAGAAAATTTGAACAATGAGAGGATAGACATGGATATTGCAAGCAAGTCATTTACTCCAGCCTTGCCTCTCAATGATTTCTCTGATAAAAGGATCAACCTTTTTCAAATTGACGGGCTTTACATTCAAAATGGGAATTTCTTCAATCATGTTAAAATAACTCGGGGCATTGGCATTTAGCAAAAGAGACGAATGGAAGCAGGCTTTGCTGGTCCCTTCTTCTTTCTGTCCTTCATCTTTGGGGATAGAGGAGCAGATGAAGAGGATGAGGGTTCAGCAGAGAAGGAGGGTGAAGAGTCAAATGAAGGTAAGGGAGAGACAGTCTTTTGCTTGCCTCTCTTCACCTTCGGTGAGGAGAAAGGAGCAGAACTAGAAAAGGGAGAGGGACGAAATGAAGCACAAGTCTCCTCTTCACTGATCTCAACAACAGGAGACGGAGCCGAGGGTTTGGGCTTTCTTCCAGTAAGGACAGTCTTCCCAAACCTAAGCCTTAGCCTTTGTTTCCTGTTGGAGGACAATGGAGGCGCAGAAGCAGGTGCAGCAGAAGATTTACCTTGTCTGTGCAAATTCTTCCCCTTTTTACTTGTAGTGGGAGCAGGTTCAGCCATTGACGTCTTTGTTGCGGCTAACCTGGTGGTTCTTTTTGCTGGTGAGTCACCTTCAGCCTTCTTCTTTTTTTTCTTTGCATGTGTTGATTTCTTCATTGCAACTTTGGTCGGAGGGATCTCCACCTTCACCTTTTTGGAAGAAGCCGTGGCAGCCAGCTTCTTCTTCATCTTTTTGGAGGAGGAGGGAGAAGGACCTTTGTGTGCTTTAGCCTCCTCAGGCAGAAGGAAGCAGATGAGAGAGAGTTCCACGGTCGCTAGGGCAAGTGCCTTAAGGCAACTGCTAGCAAATGAGTCTGAGGCTGTAGATTCATGCGCGGAGGACCAGTCTGCTTCAGAGGAAGAGGAGATGGAAAAGGGAGATACTCTCTTCTTCGAGGGAGCCATAGAGAGAAAGGTTAGGGTTTAGTGATGAGCAGAAAAGAGGAAGAGGAAGTGACACAGTCGAGAGAGAAAGAGAAGAGAGAGTGAGAAAGAGTGAGAGAGAGAGCATGGGAAATGATAACCGCGCATGAAGAGGCGTTGCATGGGCACGCGTCCCAATTCGCGCATGCGGTTGTGCTGTCGGGTTAATAGGTCTTACCTGTTGACCAAAAAAAAGAAACGGTCGGCCTGAAGTTTAAATTGCGCGGGTCGACCTAGCCCAATGGGTTTGGCCCATTGAGTCAATCAATGGGTCAAACGAGTAGGACTGGCCCGTCGGACACCAAATTCCCGAGAGAAACGACGGATTTTCAAAATTGGCCTGGGTGATTTTGCCTGAGGTCGATTTTCAAAATCAGCCGAATTTCTCTGGAAAAATAAATCTGAGAGACGTGAAGAACAGTTTGAACAAATGGACAGCAAAATCAAAGGTTGACAAAATAATGAATTGGAGTGAAGAGAAAAATCCAGCAATAATGAGGTTTTGGTGTAAGTAAGAAAACTTAGAAAGTCATGCACTACAATATAACATAAAAAAAAAATCAATCCAATGGCTAATCATGGCAAGAGTTCTATAGACATGAACTATCTAGCATACCAATTTCTCTAATTATGAAGTTAAGTCTATCCTCATGCAATGGCTTGGTAAAGATGTCAGCAAGTTGTAAACTAGTGGGAACATATTCTAAAGAGATATCACCTTTTTCAACATGATCACGAATCAAAATGATGTCGAATTTCTATATGTTTAGTTCGTGAGTGTTGAATAGGAGTGCCGACTAAATATCTAAAGATCCGCTTAACTGCAGTTAAGTGGGATTTTTTAGGAGACTATTGAAAACGAGAACACATGCAAACACTAAAAACGATATCTGGTCTACTTGCGTTAAATAAAGTAATGATCTAATCATACCTCGGTAGAGCTTTTCATCTACACTCTTACATCTTTCATCCTTATCTAACTTTGTAGATGAGCTCATTGGAGTGTCAATATGCTTTGACTTATCCATGCCAAACTTTTTGAGAAGCTCTCTTGTGTATTTGCTTTGACAAATGAAGATGCCATTGGGAAGTTGTTTGATTTGCAATCCAAGAAAGAAGTTAAGTTCTCCCATTATCTTTAAATAATAGATAAATGCGAATCACCATAGTTTAAGCTGATTAAATGAACAAATATATTTATACATAATATTTGGATAAAAGATTGAAAATTAATTGAAAGTCGAATCGATTTAGGCTCAGATCGAGCTTAAATCGATAACAAATGAGCCAGACCCAGCTCGAATCGAGATCGGATTGAACTCTTCTCGTTCATTCTCTAGATCGAATTAAAATCGAATCGAAAACTTTTAATTTAATCTTGAGCCGAGGTTGGACCGACTCGAGATCGAATCGTTAACAGCCCTACTTGTGATAACCGTTTTTAAGCTTTTTGAAAAGAACATGCATCTCTTTGGCACAGTTCGAATTAGAATAGAAATTATTAGCGCTAGAAGGGACATTTACTTGAGTTCTTGCAATAATAAACTTTGCAATTATATTTTTTTTAAAAATTGCTAATTAAAAAATAAAAAATAAAACAAAACAGTTATTATTATTATTATTATTATTATTATTATTATTATTATTATTATTATTATTATTATTATTATTATTATTATGGTATTGAATAAGCACACAATCACCCAGCCCTAAATGGAAGGGCATGAATCTCACCTCGAAATAAATTTTATCAGCTCAAATTTAACTTAACTTAAAATTTAAAATTTAATTATAAATTTAACTCAACTCGCTTTAACTTGACTCTATAACATTCTTCGACTAACCTTATGGTTTTGTTTGGTTCGAGGAATGTTTTTGACCCGATATAAATTTTAATTATAAAAATTAATTTTATTTTTTATTCAATATAAGTAAGAATATTAGAATTAATTTTGTTTCATATTTTACCTATTTTATAATATTAAAATAATTTTTTATTAAATTTTAAAAATAAAATATAAATTTTTTTTATTTAAAAAAATGAGGCCTAATTCTCTTAGATTTTTTCCTTGTGAATATTCCAAGTGTCCGATGGAATGGAACTTCGCCAAATCCCAGCCTTTGGCGGGATGTCCTTTTTCTCAAACATCCCCACTCCGACCAGCCCCAATTCCTCTCCCTCTCTCTCTCTCTCTCTCTCTCTCTCTCTCTCTCTCTCTACCAAACTTCGATGATTCGATCTACCAAATCCTAGTTTTCATGGCCAGATCTCGATTGCGCACCATCTCCAGAGAGCTGGACTTGGCGCTCTCGGCTTGGCTTGGATTGAGCAACAGGCAACTGATCTGAGATAGGTGAGATCTGCTCTTACTTCACTTCGTTCACTCCCGTTTCTCACTCCAAAGTTCACCTCCGCTTTTGAATCCTGTATTGGGCCTGTTCGGAGGAGAGCGTCCTTCATTCCTCTTGCTCCTCAGGACAGGCTTTCTATTGTGGTGTGTTTCTAGGGTATTTTTATGAATTCTTCTCTAAAATGGTTTCAGATTGTGGAGCTTCTTGTTGTAATTTTTTAAATGGAGCTCTTGCGGAGCTGCATTTAAGTTTTCTGGGGGATTGTTCTTCTTGTATCAGCCCGGGTTCTGGCCGTGTATTGTCCGTTCAGTTTGTCTGTCTTTGCTACGTTTGTTCTTTGAGCTTACTCTTTCAAGTTTTCGATCGATTTCTTCTGGAGTTGCATCTGATTTTATTACAGGTCTATGTAACTTCGCTTCTCCGAACGATGTTTATGATGAGCTGAAAATGTAGCTTTGCTGCTATCGAATGCAGCTAAATCTGTCTTAATCCAGCTTATGTTTACGAATATCACCTTAGTTATAGTTTTTCTTTCTTCTATGCATTTATGGTTTTATTTTTTACGATTTGCTGTAACGCGGATGATTGGTTTGATTTTCCTAATAGACGTGTTCGTGTTATCTGGTTTGCCTGTTTGCTTCAAGCTTGTTTATTATTTTTTTATTAATTTTACCAAAAACTTACGGACACATTATTAGTTCGATTGGTGCATTGGTTTTGGTGAAAGGGAATTTTGGGTTGACGGCTTTCTATTTTGCTGCAAGGAAAGCAATCGAAGCAGGAAAAGGTGGAGATTTTGGCTGATAATCCTCCCTTTGCGGAATGTCGCGGATTCCGAAGTGGAAAATTGACAAGATTAAAGTCAAAGTCGTGTTTCGCCTACAATTCCATGCTACACATGTAAGCTTTGCCTTCTTTAATGACCAGCTTTGTTCTTTTACCTTACGTTGAATTTAAGAGGCCATATTGTTCTCTATCCAAGCTCTTTTCTATGACCCTTGATTGCTGGTTGTCAATACCCGGGTCTTTGGTTTTCATTTGGGTTTCCCGGGTTTAAAAAACATGAAAATGAATTTAGCTATCTTCCACTTTTTTTTTAAAAAAAAAAAAACTTCTATATAAAGTTTTATAGTAGCCTTTTTGGCTCTTGTATTTCTGTTTAGAATTCCAAGCCAGTGGCCTTAGATTAAACAACCTTTTTCTGTGTGCCATCACCTTAAAGTCTCTTCGAGTATCAGATTTTTAGAAGCGTATATTCACGTTTGTATGTAGAGATGTATATGTGCGGTATGCAGTGTCAACTGAGTTTGAGCGTGGGTATGTGAAAAATATATTATATGCAATTTTTTTTTATATATTTACTATATGCAAATTTGACATTTACTTACAATGATAAATGTACAAATGCACCTTTAGTGCGTTGTGTTTTAGCAACAGATTATGACTAACAAAACCATATTTATGATCCTTGAAGTTCCTAAAGTGGAGTATTGACATGTTAGTACAAGAAAAAAACTACTATTTTTATGTAAACAGATAAGGGTCCTTTGTTGTAACTCATATAGCTAGCAAAAAAGTGAACATGAGTTAAAGTACAAGTGAATGGGTTGATCTGGACCTTACATCTCATCCATAAAATTAGTTTTGTCTTCTTTTTTTATTGATTCCTTTTCACTGAAGCTACTCAAAAATCTGTATTCTCGTATAACTTAATGCTGAGCTTCTATTAGTTTGTTGTATAATTATGGCCCTTTTCCGCTTGCCTTCTTTAGGAGAATTATTCATTTAGTGATGGTAAGAAACTACCATTAACTTTTTTACTTCACTTTTAATGGGGGATGATGGAGATCCATTTTTTGATCCACGTGAAAGTTTTAGGCGCAATAGCATGACAATATGAAATAATTCAAATTTGAAATTAGGAATTATTTAACTTCTATTTCTTCTTTGAAATATTCTTAACTTATGCTTTATTTTTTAGGGCAAGTTATTTTATTTATTTATTTCTTTTGAGGTGATGGATCAAAACTCTATATTAAGATCTCTCTTTTATTTCACAATTATCAGTTTATGATTCCTCTCCCTAATTCTTCCACTCTCTCCTTCTTCGTCTACTACCGTTTCTTCTTCTTCTCCTCCTCCCTCTTTCTCTTCCACTCACCTTCCGCTTTCTTTCTTCTTTCTTTCCTTGCTCACCTTCCTCTTCTTCTAAATTCCTCCTTTTCTTCCTCTTCTTCTTTACTTTTCCCCTTTCACCTACATTTTTTACGTTAATTAGTATTAGAGCATCTATTCATCTCATCGAGCGCAATCCACTACATTGCCTTGGTTTTGTTGATCTAATTAATCCCTTTTTGGACTAGTCACTACCGTCGAATTAAGCCTCAAAGTCCAAATCACTTCCCCGCACTCAACCTAGTTCGAGTGTCTCTGACTTCAGTAGATCAATCTCTATTCAACTGTACCCATTGCTTGTCGAGATTAATTATCTACACTTTGCCCTATAGTAGCCTTGAGCCATCGGATACATTGACTATATCATTCACTTCCATCGGCCTTGATTTTCTTCCTCCTTACTCATCAAATCTTCTTATGTCTTGTCAACGTGCTTATTCAATGAAGTTGAGGTCTTTTCAATTAAAGGAGAACAATGAAGATCTATTGTTCGATCCACGAGATTTCAAATCAAAAAATTTTTAGGTGCAAAAAGGCAACACTATGAAATAATGTAAATTTGAAATTCGAGGGATTTATGTATTTCTATTTTAGTTATGTACCTATCATGTACTCGACTTGAGCTAAGTCGATTCCACTATACATAGAACCGAATCTGACCTATGCACTCATGGATCCAACTTAGACCTGAACTATTAGGTCCGTATAAGGTTCGAGTCGGCTTCAAGTCCAATTAATAATCTTTAATTTGAGAGATACGAATCCTTATGAAATATCATAATAATAATGTTTTAATTTTTTAATGTGTATAGTAAAGCTAAAGATTGTGAAAAAGAGAAGAATTTAGATTAGAATAATAGAACACATGTACAACTATAAATTTAAACATGAATTTTTAAAAAAAGAAACCTTTTACATCAAAATATAATAATTGAGTTAACATCCCAAAATAATATTTCATAAGTATTCCTCTCAGAATTGCTAGTCTTGATAATCATAAGGGTAGCAAATTACACATAGCCACCCAACTACAAGTCTCTAAAAATAACAATAACAACAAAGCCTCTATCCCGCTAAGTGGAATTAGGTACATGAATTTTTTGTTTTCTTTACACTTTATCAAATAATAAATTCTTATTTAGCTCCAAGTATGTAAGATTATTTCTTATAGGTTCTTGTCATGTCTTTTTTGGCCTTTTATTTTTTCTTTTTATATGGGCAAGATCCGATAATTCAACTTTTCTTACTGGAGTTTCTATCGGCCTACAATTTATATATCCAAACTATCTAAGTTGACTCTCTTTGAGTTTATCCTCAATTGAAGCTAAATCAATATACACATTTCTCATCTTATTCTTTCTTGTATGCCTACTTATCTACTATAGCATTCTCATTTTTATGACACTTTTCTTATTTGAGTTTTTTTGCTTTGTAGGCTAACATTCAGCACTATAAACTTTGCTAGTTTTACAATTGTTCTGTGAATTTTATCTTTAAGTTTAAGTAAAATTTTTCTATTATATAATACACTCAATGCATTCCTCTACTTTATACATTCTGTTTGAATCTTACTAATGATATTACTATCTATTTCATCATCATTTTGTATGAGTAATCCAAGATATGTAAAGTATTCACTCTTTCTGATAATTTGATCACTAATTGTTATATCTCTAATATAAGTATTTCTTTTTTGATTAATTGTACATTTCATATATTTAATTTTTGATCTACTAATAAAAATTTTCAATAATCTCTAATTACTAGAAATTCAGAGCTACAATATAATTTCTATTATTAACTGTCCTCCCATCCTTTTGCTTTCTTGAGCTCATGGATATCAATAAGCCCCACTCATCTGATTAATCTTAGTAGAGAAATGAGTGGCACAAATATCCAAGAACCATTTGTGCAATCTTAGTAACAGAAACAACTTAAAAAAGAGGTGGGAAGAAATCATACACAAAAATTGGATTGAAAAATAGAAATGATGATATTTATATATTAGAATTGAATTGTAAAAAAAAATTAAATTAGGGTGATTGATAGAAATTACTTTGTGGTTTTGTATTTTATTGCTCATTTAAATCAGGTTGGTTCAGTTAATACATGAGACCCAAGAACCGAACTATATAATCGGTTCTAAATATTTTAAGAACCAGAATCGACTCGAACCAATTTAAACCCCTCCCTAATTCATTAGTTTAGTTCGGTTCCGGGTCAGTTCTCAAATTCTTTGGGTATTATTGAACGCCCTTACTCGATTGCCACTAGTTAGACAACTAACTGAGTTTGAATAATGGTTTGGTTTTCTCACCTAGATCCTAGGGACTTTGGATGGCTAGTAGAGAACTTTTCTCCACTATACCTCTGCACTGATGTGAAGTTTTCAAAAGAGATTGATCTTTTAGATGGCTTTTCATTTACTGCATTCTTTATGTTGGTTTTCACTACCTGACTTCACTATTAATGATGGATCATTGGAGTACTCTCATTGAAAACTTTATAGTAGCCTCACTCCTTAAGGTTCCCTTAGTAGCAACAACAATTGCAGCATATTCGGTAACACCAAGTGGTCTTTCATAGAGAAAAAAAATTATAACTAACTCACTTGGAAAAAGTCAGATTTTCTCATCACATTGTTTACCCACTCTCACCACTTGTCGACATGCACTTGGATTTGGCTAACGTGGTTACTTCTCTATAGTGCCTTCTGATTCTTTGCCCCCTTCTAGAAGCACACATTCTAATCCTACATGGAAATGTTTTCACTAGGAATAACTGAATGTGTAAACTTTTGGAATGCGTCTAACTTTTTTACCATCGAGGTCTCTCAGGGAACCTTGTTCCCAATGCATTTTCTCAAAGAACCTCAATCCTATTGAGGTTTCTCCGGACCTCAAGTTCAATCTGAGGCCTCATGTCTTGACCAGTTGTCAACTTTGGCAAGTATATCCTCAACCTTCCCAAGCTTCCTACATCTAATTCACTCTCATATAGACGGATCCCACAACACCTCTTACTGTTCCATTGTACAGAGCAGTATCATTTGGGAGCGCAGGTGTTATAACTTTTAACAGATTTGTGGATGACGACTTTTCTGAATGTACGTTGTGCTTCTATCAGTTTTTGTATTGTATTTACAAGCATATGTTTTGTATATTCATCATTCATTTATCATTGATTTTGATTTATCAAGAATCAGGATTATTATATCTAGCTGAAAAAATTAGCTTCAGTTCCTCACAAGCCCTCAGTTTTGAAGTTGAAATGTGAACAACGAATTCAGTAGTGTATAATGATCAGTCCACAGGAAACTGAAGCTTGTTTATGTAATTGAAATAACCTCATCTGTTTGTTTTGTTTTTCTTATCACTGATACCTGGAATGCTTTTGCTGCTGCAGATTCCCCAACCAGGATGGGACAAACTATTTGTATCATTTATCCCTGCTGATACTGTGAAAATGACTGCAAAGACGAGTAAAGCATGTGTGAGGAATGGAAGCTGTAAATGGTCAGATCCAATCTATGAGACTACTAGACTTCTGCAAGACCTGAAGACAAAAGTTTATGATGAAAAGCTGTATAAACTTGTGGTGGCAATGGTAATCCTTCTGTGAACTTGCTCATATATCTAAACATTGCATGTGATTTAATTTGCTGATATCTAAGGTGGAAGAACTTTATATGTTTAATGTGAATGGAGTCTCCAGGATCCTTGCTGTGAATATGCTATAATTAGCCACATGTTTTGGACGTTTGACAAATTTCTTATTAAACAGGGTTCTTCCAAGTCTGGCCTTCTCGGAGAAGTCAGCATCAATCTTGCTGACTTTGTAGATGCCTTGAAGCCTACCACAGTTGCCTTACCTCTCAGTGGCTGTGAATTTGGCACCACATTACATGTAATGATGCTTAAAATATTCTTGTTTTTTTTTTCATGCTGCTTAAGAAAATTTATTTTAGTCAGGCTTGATGAAGGTTTCTTCTTTTTGTGTCCTTGATATAGGGTGAAAACTTATTATTAAAAAACAAAAAGATATATTATTCAAAAAAAAAAAAAAGATATAGAGTGAAAATATGTATTGTGTCCAACACACCCTCTAAATTTACATTTTTGTATGTAGAAATGAATGGAGTGATGATGCGGGACAATATGCGAGATGCAATCCTAATTAGAGATCAGTAAATAATTTAATAGATGAACATTAAATTTATCCAGGAATATTGTTGATGGTGGTTTTGTAATAATTAAGAAATCACAGGTTCGATAAGTAAATCGATTTAAAATATTTAGAAACAAGCCCAAATGATATCTAATAGATTTATCAAATGATATTGGGCAATTATATCTCAACAAGTCAGAGCCAGGGTACGCAGTAAAGGGTGTTCTAACAATAAAATATTACCCAACAGCAATTTAATCGCACAGTAATGTCCAGGTCACACAGGTGAGCAAATTAAACAGTCTCAATAACAGACGCCACTACAAGATCTCGCAAGATATTCAAAATATGCAGTTGATGTTCAGATTTACCTCAGGTCGAGATTCCGTTACCAGCGGGATTAGTCAAAGCGACCGAAACTGATGATGTCGAAGCAGGCAAACAGGTGGCGATGCAGGGCTACGGGTGATCAGAGCGGCGAGGCCAGAATGCAGAGGTGTTCCCCAATATCCGCGAGCTCGCAGGATAGCGGCAAGACGCGACTGAGCGCGGCAGGGCAAGGCTGAGCGTGGCGGGACGCGGCTGGGCGCAGTCGAGCGCGGTCGAGCGCGACCGAAAGCGACGGGGTGCGGCCGAGCGCGGCGGAACGCGGCTGGGAGGTAGCAGAACCGCACGATCGAGCTCGCTGGCCAGCGGCGAGGGGCGGTAGGGTGCGGCGAGGCACGACGAGGCGAGGCGCGGCCGAGCGAGAAGGAGGAAGTGGAACTGCTCGGTCGGAGCGGCAGCGACATCGTCGGCGCTCGCCGGAGGTCGGCGGGCCGGCCGGGTGGAGACGGGGTGGAGGCGAGGAGGGCGGCGGGCGACGCGTGGTGGTTTCCCGAACCGGCAGAGAGGAAGAAAGGGAAAGTGAGCTGGTAAATTACGTCAAGGGGCCTGGATTTTGATTGAGCTGAAATCGTGATTTGAAAGTCAAGAAAAGTTGGGGAAATACCTTAAATTTCTTTAAGGTATTTAGGGATTTTTCCCCAAGGCCCCAACCTTTCCCTTCACCGAGATATAACACACAATATTCAACTCAAAAAGATTTCATTCTAGGATTAAAAAAAAACAGTACAAGTTCTTACCCTTATATAGGCGATTACAATCGAATTTCAAATTGCAGAAATAAATGTGAAAATAAAAACTGATTACAACATACCAAATGCGAATAACTAAAAATAGATGGAAATAAATGAGATCCGCCCAAAATTTGGAATATTCCCATTCAAATTCAATAAATTGATTTAAATGGGGATTTTCAATCCACTGATCAGCCACCGATCGTGCGTGTTGCCAAATCTGCAGATCAATCCTCCATCCAGATCGACGCCACGTGATGGGATCTCAGCCGTCGAGTATAACTCTGCCTGAAATAAATCGACAGTCCGATGTCGTCGTGTCCCCACCAAATGACTTCTAGGATTCAGAGGTATATCATACATCACTCAGACACATATTTAGGATTGATATTTTGATTTTCCTTTCCTCATATTTTAATCTAAAATAATAATATATTTTTTGTTCCACTTCCTACACAAACATCAATGTAAAAAAATAATTTCATTTCATATTCTATACAATTTTTAATATACAACAACAACAAACCCCGCCTTTATCCCACTAAGTGGGGTTGGCTATATGAATTTTTTATTTCTATTACTTTTTATCAAATAATAAATTCTAATTTAGCTCTAAATATGTAAGATTATTTTTTATAGTTTATTGCCATGTCTTTTTTGACTCTCCGCTTTTTTTTTAACGTGGGCAAGATCTAATAATCAAACTTTCCTTATTAAAGCTTCTATCTGCTTGCAATTTATGTATTCAAATCATCTAAATTGACTTTCTCTGTGCTTATCCTCAATTTTAACCTTCTCGTAGATATACTCATTTTTTAACTTATCCTTTCGCGTATACCTGCTCATCTTCTTTAGCATTCTCTTTTTGCAACACTTATTATATTGTAATTTTTCTATCACACAATACACTAGATGTATTCCTCCACTTTATTCATTCTATTTAGATCCTGCTAATAATAATTTCACCGTTATTTTAGATGAATAATTGATATGAATTCCAATATAAAAATCAATTTTATTTCACATTCTACACAACTTTTGAGACAATTCTCAACTTTATTTCATATACAGTACAATTTTTGACATAATAAACTAATTTATTTTTCATCATGCACACATTTTGGAGCTATTGAAAGATTTTCAGCCAAGGGTATTTTGTTTTCATGTACCAATCAGGATCTTAACCACCACAAAATAGCCCCTTCATTACGTCCAATATTGAAGATGGTGAACTGGGGGCTTAATCTTAGTTATTTGCTCATTGGTAGCTGCAAACTTGCCGACTACATGTAGTGAAAGATGGCGGTAGCTGCAGCTGGAGGATCAATGGTGATAGGGATTTCAGCAACAACCATTGAAGTCACATCAACAGATATACCTCATATTTTTGAAATAAGCACAGCATGAGGTCTACTTTATGTTGAAAACTTTGGAGATGTGTATGTGAAAATTAGATGTTTTAATCCTTAATACATAATTGGAGAAGATTTTGGGGCTATGTTTATAATTCTTGCTTATCAACATTTTTGATTGAGGAACTCTCTCAAATTTAAAGATCCCCTGCCATTTAGGAACAAAACTGTTCTTATCTCATGAGTGAATAAGCTCTTGACCAATTGAAAGAGCCTTGCTTTTCTGTTACAAAATAAAATCTCAAAAAAAGATTAATAAACACAAACCTATGCCTGACCAATTTGATTATATTTGATCCAATATGGTAGTCAATGCCTTGGCTCAGTATTCTCTCTCCATCAATGTACCTATTTTTCTAACTCACTTCTCACTTAGTGCAACAAAAGTCTACTCATCATTGGTTAGCTTCGTGACATGAAAATTATATCATATGAAGTACAAATACTTCTAAAATCACGTTGTATCTATGTCGGACACACTTTGAGACATGAATATGGAGGACACAGTATCGGATATGCCATGTGGTATGTCCTAATAAAATAGTACTTAAAAAAAGTTAAAGGACACTTCTTAGATACGTGAGGGCATTTCGAACGCCTTAGGATAATTCTAAAAAGCTTCTAGGACACTTCTGAGAGCTTCTACTTCTAAGAGTTTAGGACATTTTTGGGATGCCTATAGGATACGATTGAATATATTTAATATTAATGTTAAATTTATTTATTAATATTATATTTTTATTAATACTAAATATAAGACTAAAACCTATGGACACTTTTATCTTCTCTTTATTCTTTTGATTAATATTTAAATGTTTTATTATCGTTAAGGTATTATCTAATAAAATAAAAAAATTATTATTATTAAAATTTTACTTCAAATTAACATCCTAGGTAAGCATGTTAAATCAAATTTCTTCCTCTCTTATTACTTTTGAGTTTTATGAAAACGAATCGATCGTAAAAAATTTGAAACTCTAGCTCCGTCTGTATCCTTCTCTCCTCCTCAATGCCAAGGAGCTCTTCTTATTGACGTGTTAGCGGTTATTGGCTTGTTAAGTAAAACCACATATTCTCATATTCTCCCGCTAATTTTGCAAAGCAAATCTTAGATCTACATTCCAACTTTCTTCAATGCTAACAATGCTTCTTCTTAAGTTCTAATCTTGTTTCTATGAGACTCTCTACTACTCACAAATTATTTACACTAAAAAAATCAAGTATATTCTATGTTTTATGTATTTTTTTAAGTGTAAATTTACTTTTATTATTATTATTATTATTGTATTTGATGCGTCGTGCCATGTCCGTATCCTATATTTTAGAAAATCATCACGTTATCGTGTCACATCTTGTCGTGTCTTGTGTTGTGTCCATGCTTCGTAGATTATACCTGATGACAACTGTTGGAAATTAAACCCAGCTACACCTGATGGAGCAAAAAGGGGAAAAAGTAGAGGGTGGAGGAGATAATGAAGGAGAAGATTGGAGCCCTCTCTCACATCCAAAGGTCATCGCAGAGGATGGCATTGGTGGTATATAAGGACAGATCATGTTTTAAAGACTTTTTTGCCTGCGGTGTGCAAAGGAGTAGTGATTAGGTAGTAGGCCTAGAGTTTGAGAAGCTCTGGGGTGGATGTAGGTCCTGAATTGAACCACTTAAATATCATGATGTGTTATTTTATTTTTTGCAATTTACTTTATATGCATCTTTTTTTCGAGCTTTTGGTAGTGCAATTTCAATACATACTATTATTGTAAATTGTGATCACTGAATTGCAAAGTTGTATATTATGTTATACAGTGATTTTACAATTAAAACGTTTATTTTAAATCACTAAAATTTAAATCAACACTGAATTCACACCCTCTTTCATGTGCCAACCCAACTTTCAAGGACGCTATTGAGGTTATAGATATCAGTACATAAGGAGTAGTAGCACTAAAGTATGGTATATAAATGAGATAATGCGAGCATAAATTGTTAGCATGGCTGAATAAACTTTTACTTTGAAATGCAAAGTTTATTTTTTAGTCTACTGAATGACCATTTGGGATTTTAACCCAGATCCATCAGTTCTTTTATCTTCATCTCCTTCAAAATTAACAAAATAATCTAAACATAAACAATGTTTATTTGTTATACAGTAGCCATATGTAAAGTACCTGTGTACATCACTCATCAAGATTATTTTACTGCATGTGTTTTCTGATTCCTATTCCTAATACCAAAATTTTATGTATTTTACCATTTCAGGTAACTGTACAGCTTTTAACCTCTAAAACAGGGTTCAGGTATTGGTTTGGTAAACATGATGAATATTTCAAGCTGTTTTTGTAATATAAGATGCCTGGCTTATATGTAGTTGTCTTTTTGTAAGAGAATTTGAGCAGCAGAGGGAGCTAGGCGTGATGGAGTTTCAGACAGCTGGCAAGAGAAATCAGGATTTTGCTGATAAAATACCCAGTACTTCTGGACCCACCTTTGAACATTTAGAAAATGTATGATACCCCTTTTATTTCTTCAATATCAAATAATATATTGTATCTTTCAGATGTTCTGCTATACTCTTTAGCTGTGCTGGGTGTCACTAGGTGATCAGCATCAACTGGTCTACAAGTTAATTATTGTTCATGATGGTTACACCTTCAAAAGCATATTCACTTGAAATGTCATTCACATAACTCTTAACAAGCTTGAAAGCACAGTATATATTCTGTGGTGGTGTTATATGCTAAAGATTTGAGTAAGGGAGCAAGTTCTACTTGAGAAAAGCTGACAATATCATAATGATGATGCTGGTAGCTGTTACCGGTGAGAGTAGGATTTACTTGTCCTGAATTAGCAATTCATGTAGGGAGTAATTTCACACAATAATGATCTCAAAAAAACATTTCACACTATAATTCCATCAAAAAAAACTTGAAAATATATTTTGGTGAAAACAACTTGATTATGGAGATCAGCCAATAATTTTTTTTTCATGATTTAAAAAATGCATAAAAAATGATTGTTTTGACTTTTTCATCTGCCTGTGGTTTGTCAATAGAAAGGGCAATAATGCCATGTATCCTTCAAATTTGATTGTGACCTTCCGGCCTGTTAGTTGTCCGTTCCGTTGGTGTATCCCCTTTTCTTTTTCCTTCATATCCTCCTTTTACTGTTTTTCATAATGGGAAGTCTAATTTTGAAGACTATTTTAGGGAAGGGACACTAGGGCTGTCAACCAGGCACTTCCCGTTTGTAACTTGCTCGGTGATCTTTCAATTATTTTATCAATTCATAGTCAAGGCACTTCCCTTGACTGCTAGGCACCTAGCTTGAAATTCGAACCAATTCACAATGTAATGAATTAGAATTTGATCTTGTAACTCTCTTCTCTCTAGTACACTAGATTTACATCTTTTTATCACTGGTGGCACTTGAGTCTGCAAAAGCACATATAGAACATTGTACTTAGTTTGTTATATATATTTTTTCTTTCAGGTTAACTTAAGGAGCATTTCCAAAGGTGAATCAATAGTACTTCCTTCCCTCGAAGAGGTGGGTGTGGATCAATTTTGTGAAGACTCACCTGCTAGTGTTGATATATTGTCACATTCCTCGGACAGTTTATGTGCTGAAAAGCTTGATGTCTCTAGCATACCTGAAAATGATTGCTCCAAGAGCACATTCTCAGGTGAGGTGATTGGATATACTCCTGGTCATATCTATAGCATAGAGAAAGGAGACCTGAACTCTAAGCAGCTTTTGACACAGCAGCATAGGAATGATCGGAGTCAGGGATGGAGTACAGACTGTTCGAATGATAATGACATGTCTTTTACTTGTGAAGAGAATGATAAACTCAATACAAGGCTCGAACTAGCAGAATCAGCATTTTTGCAACTTAAATCAGAAGCAATGTTGTTACAGAGTTTCTCTGATGAATTATCTGCTGAGACAAAACTCTTAGGTCAGCATCTATCGATAGAAATTGCTTCTGGAGACAAACTGGCCAAAGAAGTCAACATAGTCAAATCTGAAATTTTGAAGTTTAAAAATGATCTTGAAGAGCTAAAAATTGCTACAAATGCTCTGCATAATTCTAGAATGAAAACTTCTTTTGTGCAGATGAAATGCTGCTCACCTTTTGACTCACTACACAATAAGTTTGTTAGCAGTACTCCTGCGGCAGAGAACAGCCAGCTGCCTTATGTTTGTCAGTCAAATTTGCTTCAAGGAATATTGCTTATTGAAAGCAAAGCTCGAGATATCCAAAAGAAGGCATGCTTTGCATATGGTGAAAGGGAACTTGATTTTCTTTACTCGGAGTTCGGTTCTCTGGGATGCTTGATTGAGAATCTGAAACAAAGTATTACACAGGAATCTTCATCAGGACTACTGGGAGGAGTTTACCCGACTAAGCTAAATACATGGAATGTACAGTCCGAAAAACATGCCCAAGGGAAGCATGAGGGAAGGTGCTTTAATGATGTTTCTTCGGAAGGTATGTTTGCTTGAGTGTTACCATCTGTTGTTTTGTAAATTTTGGACTTTATAAAACTTAAGAAGTAAATATAAGAGTTGCAGGTATTACTGATGAGAAGATGTGTGAACTTCTTGAGCAATTGGAGGCATCAAAAGTCCAGAATGAATCCCTTACAAAAAGGATTTCGGAAATGGAGTGTTACTATGAATCACTTATTCACGAGCTTGAAGGAGGGCAAAAGCAAACAGCACATCAATTGGAGAATCTTAGGGCTGAGCATACTTCTTGCTTGTGTATGATTTCTGCTCTTCAAAATGAAAATGACAAATTACAACATGACATGAATGCACAGTTAATGAGATTTTCTGAGGAACAACAAGCATTAAAATCCTATGTGAAAGAATTAGAGAAACGGGCCATTTCCTCTGAAACAATGCTCAAAAGGGTCCGCTGGAACTATAGCACTGCAGTTGATCGTATGCAAAAAGATCTTCAGCTACTTTCATTCCAAGTTTTGTCCATGTTTGAGGCAAATGAGACTCTTGCAAAGGAAGCACTTTCTGGTGCCTCTTCAGAACATCTTGATGAACTCTTTGAACATATGCCGCATTGGTATAGAGCAGAATGGTTGGCTCCTTTAAGCCAACAACAGAGACCAGCACTTTCAGAAGTTCAACGTGAGATTGCAGTAACCTGTAGTGATCAAGAGTTGTCTCCAATGCTAAATGATACATCAGACAACGTAAATGATCAAATGCTCAACAAATTTGCTTCGATTGATGAGATTAAAGAAGCTTCTAAGACTGGGTCACCCATGGTCTCAAAATTTAATTTGGAGATAGGAAATGCTCCTAAAGATGCATTAAAATTACTTGATACATCCATGGTTTATGAAATTGATGTCATGCAGGAGAAAAAGGATCCCTTATTTTCAACACATTTCCCCACAGAAAAAGAAAGATACAACTCTCTTCCTTCAATTCCGTTTGCCAAAGATCAGAAGGAGCTGAAAAGAGTTTGTTTGAAATCTTGTAAAATTCAAAATATGAATGATTTTTGCTGTTGTTCTGAACTACTATCAGATAATGGTGATACTATGGTAGAGACTGAAATATTTTTCAATAAGCTGAAACAGCTCCATGCCAGCAAAGAGACAGAAATTTTAGAGGCACATATGGTTAGCAACCATTTGGAAGTTTACACTCGTATTTTACATGAAACACTGCGTGATGTATTCTATGGGATTGGGCACATGAACTCGATGATCACTGAGCTTCAGCAACAATTGGATCATTGTACCATTGACAAGGAAATGCTGACACTTAAGTTACATGATTTAAGGGATGTGGCAGATACATTAAGGAAAACTGAAGCACGATACATCAAGAAATATGATAATTTGGAGTCCAAGAACCATATCATGGAAGTAAAACTTCATGCTGCTTTAGACGAAAAGAGTTTTCTTGCTCAGAATGTTGCAGAATGTCAATGGTTGGTTGGAGAATATGGAGCATATGAAAGCATGTATAAAGCTTCTGTAGCTGAAAAATTGGAACTTGAAACTATGCTGAAAGAGGAAATATTACAGAGAACGTATATTCAGTGCAAAATAAACTCCATGGTTGAAGACTTAAAATCATTAAAGGAAAGCTATGATATTCAGTGTTCTTTGAATTCTAATCTGCAAAAGTGTACTACATATCTGCAATGCAGATTGAGAGATCTGTGCAATGGTATGATTTCTTGTGTTCAAGAAGTTAGTTGCACCAGATTTGGTCATATTTCTGCTCCTGAGGAACTAAATAATGAGAATTGTGATGCCATCATCTCTTTCTTAGAACAACTACAACAGGAAACACGCCATTTGCTTATCAAGCTACATCAAGAGAAGAAGTTGGCAGAAAAACAGAGAGATCTTTTTCAGGGGATATTATTTGTGAAGGATTCAGACATTTCAAGCTTGGAACTGCAGTCTAAATCTCATTTGGAAGAACTCATAACAAGTCTAGTGCTATCTAATTTGAACGTAGAGAATCTACAGTTAGAACTTCATAATGTAACAGAGCAACTTAGGCATAGCACAGAAATGGAAGAAAAGCAAAGATCAAATAATAAACAGTTGTTATCAAAAATGACTAATTTTTTGAACGGAATGATTTTTTGTAATCAGCAAGTCAGTTGCTCTCTCTTTGATGATATTTCTGTACCAGAGAAACTAGATTATGAGAACTGTGATGCCATAATCTTTCTCTTAGAGCATTTTGGGCAGCATGCATGCCATAAGCTAATCAAGCTACATCAAGAGAAGAAGTTGGCTGAAGAACAAAGAGAGGTTGCTCAGTGTGCATTAGACAAGAAGGAATCACACATTTTTGACATGAAGCAGCATTTTGAATCTGAGTTGGAAGAGATTAGGAGAAAGTTAGAGCTGTCAAATATGAAAGTTGAAGAGCTACAGGTTGAGCTTCAAGATACAGTAGATAAACTTACACTGACCACCACAACTGCAGAAAGTCACAAATTAACAAGTAAAGGTTTCTTGTCAAAAATAGCTAATCTTTGCGATCATATAGTTTCCTTTTATCAGCAAGTAGGCAGCTCTCTCTTTGATGACATTTTTGTCCCACAAGAATTAAACGGTGAGAACTATGATGCCTTAATTTCTTGCTTGGAACAGTTCCAGCAGGTAACATGCCATAAACTAGTCAAGTTGCATGAAGAGCAGATGTTGATAAATGAACAGAGAGAGATTGCTGAACGTACACTAAATGCGAAGGAGTTGCACATGTCAGGCATGAAACAACAATTTGAATCTGAGTTGGCTGAGATCAGGATAAAGCTGGAGCTTTCAAATGCAAAAGTAGAAAATTTAGAGTTCAAACTTCAAGATACAGTAGACAAGCTTAAGCTTAGCATCGAAACTGTAGAAAAGTACAAATCGAAAAATAGGGAGTTGTCCTCCAAGATGGCTATTCTTGAGATTGAACTGCAACAAACAGCTGATGAGTGCAGGGATTTTTATCAAAAACTTCTTGTTGCAGATAGTGTTAATGAGGAGCTTGCAAGAACTAAATCAAGCCTGACCGAAAGTTTGCAAGAGAACAAAAATCTGTTGTCCTCCATTCAGTTGGGCAATGAGACATCCGTCAAAATGAAAATTGAGCTATCCAGCTTAAGAGAGAATTTGCATTTTCTGCGTGAACAACTGCATTCTGAAAGGAAAGTCCGTGGAAAACTAGACATTGTCGTTGCAGATCTTACATCAAAACTGGAGGCGACAAATAAGCAAATCTCGTATCTTGATGAGCAGAATGCTGAACTGTGTCATCTTAGGACAAGGGTTCTAGATCTTGAAAGAGAGATGCAACATTATCTGGTGTATTATGAAGAGACTTGTGAAAAAACAAATGCCGAAACTTCATCTCTTCATCTCCAAGTTGCTGACTTGGACAATCACTTGGCTTCTGCTATCATGCATTTTATATTTTCTGATGTTGAAGTAACATATATGAGAAATCAGCTGTATTTTATGGAGGAGGGGATTCTTGAGCACCAAAAGAAATCTGAAGATACCCTTGAGGAGCTCTACCTGATGCATCTCGATGACGTTACTTCAACCAAAAATTTCATAGCGAATAAAGCAGCATTCGTTGCTGAAATTGGGCGGTTTTCTACTGATCTCCAGTCCACAAGATCCAGACTTGAACTCATTATTGGCGAAAAACAAAGTCTTGTACATCACATAAATGACAGCCTTATGGAATTGGCTAATTTTGAAGATTTGAATGCTAAAGAGGCATCTTTTGAAGCCGATTGTTTTGAACCTCCTAACTACCAATATGAAGTAGAAAGTTGTATCTTGAGAAATATGTTGCTGAGCTTTGTTGCGGAGCTGGATGAACTGTGGCTGTCAAAAGTTGAGTTAGACATTGTGGTAGTATTCCTTAGATCAAAAGTTGATGCATGTGAGTGTGAGTTGCGAAAATTAAGATCACAACACAATGAGCTTAATCAGAAACTCTTAGAACAGACACTGAAGACAGAGCAGTTCAAAAATCTTTCTATCCATCTTAGAGAGCTTAAAGACAAAGCAGATGCCGAGTATCATCAAACTATTGAAAGAAGGGAGTCAGAGAGTTCCTCCATAGTCGGGCAGGAATCACTAAGGATAGCTTTTATCAAGGAACAATATGAGTCTAAGCTTCAAGAACTGAGGAATCAGTGCTCTGTTTCCCAAAAATATGCGGAGGAAATGCTTATGAAGTTGCAGAATGCTCTTGATGAAATTGAGTACAGAAAAAAAAATGAAGCTTCTCTTGCTAAAAGAAATGAAGACATGGCAATTGAACTCTCTGACCTTGACATTGAACTTCAGACCACTACGACGGATAGGAAAGTATTGATTAAGTCTTATGAGAGCATGAAGGCTGATCTTGAATGCACTGTTCTATGCCTCAAGTGCTGCGAAGAGGAAAAGCTAAAGCTTGAAAATTCTTTGAAAGATTCCAGTGTGGAAAGAGAAAAGATCAGAATAGAGCTTGACCTGGTCAAACGCTTGCTTGAGAATATGGCAACTTCTACTGGACCTGGAATAAGACATCATGTGGCTGATCGAAAAGCCACATTAATAGGGGAACTTCTTGGCAATGGATGTTCTGGGACTTCAGTTGTCTTCCAGGAGACACCAATCACAGGAAGAGGCAGCTGCATTGTTGATGATCAAGTAACTAAATGTGGTGCAGATCATGTTAATGGGACTGGCGAGCTTTACTCATGCAGGGAATTGGAGGATGTGGATCCAACGAGCGTTACAGGAGGCTCATGTTTGAGCGTTCAACTTGAGCAAGCAGTAATTTGATTTACTTGAATTAACTTTAAGCTAATTAGCTCATTTTTAAAATATTATGGTACTGTGTTTCTTCAGAAACTTAATTCCTGCTACTTTAAGTTGACCCACATATTAATCTTTTTTTCATTTTCATTTAGAACCAAGTAACGTTTGATTCAAGCAGTTGTGTTCAGTTATTCATTAGTGGTAGAGGTTCTGACAAGCAGTACGGGATTATTTGGTTTAAAAAAATTAACTTAAATGTTGAATATTTAAAAAAGTTTATTTGTAGTTATATATTATTGTATATAGAAGTTTTGTGTAATACTAACTTTGATAGTTAATGAAAAGTCTAAGTTGTTTAATAGGAGTAAGGAAAAATAAATTTAGTTTATCTTGTAAATGGCGTTTATGGTATTTCCATAAGCAAGAATGTGCCTATTTTTTTAAATTTTTTTTCAGTTATTCTTTTTTTTTTGTTCTTTGCCATTATGGTGTTGTCATCTCTTTTTTTCCCGTTTTCTTAATACGCCTACGAAACAATTGTGCTAGATAACTTTTGATGTTCATGTTTTAGTGATTTGTTGTTTTCTCTTAGGTAAATTCATTGTTTCTACTGTGTTTACCATCCTCCGTTGCTTGTCTTTTTTGAAATTGGAAACAAAAATCTTTAACTCCCATTTGTACTAGGTTTTTTAAGGTTTTATAAGGCATCTCATGATGTGCACTCGACAGAAAAATATTGTGGAGGACATTGCACCTGACCGAGTGATGTTTTTGGAGAATAATGCAAAACAGCTTGCTGATATGAAAGAACATTTCATGGAACAGCAGCGGCTAATGGCCAGCATGGAGCTTTTTCATAATCAGGTATATTTATAAGACTTTGGGTGGATAATGCCATCACTTGAAATTATCAATAAGGGTAGTGATGTTGTCCTCAACATAACCGATAGCAATGTTGAATTCAAACTATGGCATGCAGATGGATGAATTATCATGCATTTAGGACAGAATGGCAAAACGAATTCATCATGAGATTGCACTCATGATTTTCAGATATGAAACAACGAAGGGATTATTTTATTTCGAAACAAAGAAGGGATCCAAACATTGGCTTCTAGAATCTAAAATATTAATTTTGTCGATGGAATACTGATTGAGAAATCTGTTCCTAATTTTACGTGCTTATGCATGATAGTCAAAGATTTTTTTATCTAAAACTTTATTCATTGTATCCATTTGCTATTCATGCAGTTGGAAAGATTTAAAAATGATAACTTGCCTTCTGATTTTCAATTGGATGAAAGATACCTTACTGCAGATCTTCAAGATCTTAAGACAGAATTGCAACAACTTGATATGGTATGCGTGAGAAATCATTAAATTACTTTATGAAAAACTACTGGCACGATCTTTCAGATATGCTCATTAACTTACATCCTTGAAGCTTTTTCATGCAGGTAAATGAGCAACTGGAAAGCATTTTCCCAACATATAAAAGGCTTCCTGCCTTTGGAAATTCATTAGAAAGGGTACTAGCTCTGGAGCTTGAGCTTGCAGAATCATTACAAGTGAGGAAGAAGCTAGAAGGTCATCTCCAGAGGTAAATTTTTCTGGTAACAGTTTCCATTAGATGCTTGATGTGTTAGAAACCTTAATGATTATGATAATGCCTTTTTCCCCTTTCTCATGCCATTGCACGCTTCCATTAGAACACAAAAATTGGTGCTTACAAGTGCTTAGTTTCCAAGAGCGTGAAAGTTTATAGTAATGTAACTTTTAGGTTCTCAATCTGTTAGCAGGATGTGTAAAGTGCAAACCTTTTTCTACGTATCAGTTTGGTTGGATCAGTATGATTGGAGACCATTCGTTCATATTCAAAACAGACTCTTGAGCTATTTACATCGCTAGCAATTTAGTTTTTTATGAATGTATAAAACATATTGAAATTGATTGTTATTTTATTCATGATGCAGTCTTATCTAAAAGGATTTCAATCCCTCATTTCATTTGAACTAGCGAATATGTTTATAAAGTGTTTAGGTTCTTCATATTTCTCAGAACTATGTGTCAAGATGGATTTGATGGATATCTATGCTCTAGCTTAAGGGAGAGTGCTAGAAATCTAATATAAATTTAGACTCTTTTTTGTAATTATCTCCTATTATATTTTTCTTATTTCTAGTTAGATCATTTTACTTCAGTTGTATCTCTCCTACTGCATATGCATTGGAGATTTTTTTTTTTTATGGAGGCATAGGATATATTTATTGAAATGAAATCCATGAAATTTAGAGACTTTTCCAACTTACATTTAGAAAAGTTCCCAACATTGCATCCCAAAACGGTAAATGTGTCATTAAACAAGATAACATGAAAACAACAACTACAACTAGATAGAACAAGATAACACAACTAACATAAAAATAAAATAACTGAAACTATATCGAACTAACTAAATCAAATTGACTTGATTAGTTATAACTAGAGTGAACTCAACTTGATTCCCCTGGACAGACGTAAATAGATCGAACATACCCAATCAAACTTATGGACTCAATCCATCCAATTAACTAACATAAGGCTGCTTTGTCATGCCACTTAATAGACCCAACAGGTCATGCTCCATACTATCTGCACCATATACTCTTCTTTGTGTCGTCATTTCTTTACCATTTTCGATCTTATTTACATCATCCAAGTATTTACACACTAGGCTCAAAATTCAGGAAGCTTTAACTCAGCAGTTGAAAATTAGTAATTCGCTTGATGCAGCCATCCAATTCATTATTACGTCAACTACTGATTGTTTTTGTTCTGGACGGCTGTTCCTCAGCTCATTCCTGAAGCAGCACAGTGACGAGGAGTCAGTATTCCAGAGCTTCAGGGACATCAACGAGCTGATAAAAGATTTGCTTGAACTAAAGAGAAGGAATGCAGCTGTAGAAAATGAACTACACGAAGCTCATGGCAGATACTCCCAGCTAAGCCTTCAGTTTGCCGAGCTGGAAGGAGAGAGACAAAAACTCGTCAAGTCGCTGAAAAACAGAACAAAGGAATCAGTCCATCCATTTGGAGCCAACGTAACTCCGTGACACAAAAAATTATTGGGTTCGGTGCGTGCACTATTCGTGGCCCAATCATAAAGCGCCACATCATGTGTGCACCCTGGGTGAACTTGTGCACACGTGCCCTGTGATTAGGCACCGAATGGTTCGGAGCCCGAAACCTTAATAATTTCTCCAGTGACAGCATATTAATGCTAGTGACATTCGTTCTCGGTGTACATAAAGCTCTCAAGGCTTAATTTAGTTGTTGAAGTCATGTACCCACTTTAGCTGACGAGTTTGTGATTTGTTTTGGTGCCTAAACTCTGCTGTATAGTGGAAGAAATATTTTTTGGTGACCGTCTTATATGATTTTCATCAAATTTGACCGTCTTATATGAGTTTAGTGGGAAAGAAGTTTGCCTGGTATCACAAGATTTTAAGTTTTAATTATATTATTATTACAAATTCTAAATAAAATAAATGAAATTGTGGTGTTCAAAAGTAAAATAAAAAAAAAACAAATTTTAGGTATTTTTAACAGCTCAATTCCTAAATAAATGAACTTGAACAAAACAATGTTCAGTTATGTGAAGAAACACATGAAGATTGTGAAAATTCTCGCTCAAAGCTCGAAGAGGCTCGTTGATAGGATTAATTAATGATATTTTTAATACTATGATATATTTTGTAATAATATTATTATTTTATGTTGTATAATAATAAATTATTTATTTTTAGTTATTTTATTTCTCTAGTTGATAATTTAATTTAATAATCGTTGAATTGTTCATAAATAAGTTTTATTTATTAACTTGATATATACAAATTTGATGTCATGCTCAAAAATTGGCTCGATAACGAGCTCAATAATCATCAATAAGCTTGAATTTCGGCCGAGCTCATTAATTTGTAGATGAACTGAGCTTCATTTGCTTGTTTGTGAATAAGTTTAAATAATGAAATCTAAAATAAGTTTGAACACGAGCATAATTTCCAAACTTGGACGTCATGCGAACTTGTGCAAATTTTTTTATGTCTGTCTATTATAATTAAAGTGGTATTTAGATTTTATTTTAAAATAATAATTTTATAAATATTTATAATATAATTTAAATATATTATCAAATTAAATAATTAATTTTTTTTATCATAATGACATGAAACCAACATGCACTCTACAGCTTAGTAGTTGGTAATTGCTTTTCTGCGGGACTGTTAACGAGCTGAGTTAAATAAAGCCCCCATTTTTTTTACCATAATTTAAGATTTATATATTCATTTAATAATATCATATTATATTTTAATTAAATTTATATTTATTATTTATATTCCTATCTATTTATCTCTTCTCTATATGCCTATCAAAACAGATGCATCTACGTAAATAAGTTTTATGGTAAATTTCATTCAAATTTCTAAAATTAAAGAGAAATTAAATTGATCTTAATTTTTAAAATTTTACAAATTATGAGAGACGTTCATAGCCTACGAAATTTAAATATTATTTTTTAAAAATTATAAATTTGCATGATATTAAATTTTAAATTAGAGATTTGGGCATAATTTTTTTATTATATTTTAATAGAATTCCAAAAAAAAAAGATTCTCCCTCAACAGAAGTACGTGGCCGAGCTGCTCCGATGCTTCTAGCATTTCTAGCGGCAAGCTTGTCGGTGCGGGCGCCGAACCAGGAACGGCCACGTCAACTGTGGGACCCGCTCCCTCGTAAATCCCATTGCCGTTACTGGTGAATCAGAACGTAAGACAGCTTTACTCAAAAAAAACAAAAAACAAAAAAAGGAAAAGAAAAAAGGCAAGACAGCTGAATGAGGCAGGTTATTTGAATGACTTAACTCAAATTTAATTTATATTTATATCCATTAAATTTTCTATTTTAAATATAATTGTTAAAAGCAAATATGGGACCAAAGTTTTGATGTTAAAATCGGTAAAATAGAAAATCACTGTGCCTCTCTTTGGGCAGCTTTGAAGAGGATTCACTAGTTGAATAACTGGATATATTGGGATTTTTTGGCGACAATAGGGTAGAAAAAAAGGGTCCCCTTTTCTCTTGTTATATTACAATTTATAGTTTGAATTTTTCCTTGATTCTGATGTGTAGGGGATGACCTAGGGTACCTCAAGGATTTTCCCTCCTATCTGACAAACCGACGACTATGTTGATACGGACGTACGACGCTTGGGGCAGACCATACCTTTTTAATGGGGTGCAAGGGGCCACTCCGCGTACTCTCTCTGAATCTCGTTGTTCGACTTGAAGACTTTTCGACTGGAGGGTTGTTCGGCTTTGAGGAAGTCGCCTGTCGTTCGCTTTGTGTCATTGGAACGCTTCGCGAGGATTGGTTCCATTGAAGCTTACACGTGTACTCTCTGGATGTTGTCTTGCGGATCCCAGGCAACAATAACAATAAGTTGAATCATTTGAGATAGGTTATTTTAAACTATAGTTAAATTAAATTTGAATAAAGCAATATATAAGTGAGTTTGTAGTGAGTTTCTGAGTTTCCCGCGGGCAGACTCCCACCTCTTCCTATAAATCCCGGCTGCCCCGCGTGAAACCTAATCCGGTGTTCCTTCGTCGTGAATTTTTCGGGCTGTTTTCGTCGCGCTTCGAAGCTGGTATGTGCAGTATCTCGAGGAAGAAATCTACAAATCCTCAGTTCATTAAGCCGCTCGAGCTGATCAAGGTGATTTTGCATTGCCCGAATGATTGAGGTTTTTTTGTTTGTTGCTTTGTTTCAATCTTTTTTCCCCCCTTTTTTAAAGACTTGATAGAGAATAAAAGATTTGGCTTTTAATTGTAAAAGAATCTTATATTACCTTTCAGATTCGTTACTGATCAAACACTTCTTCGAGGCGGTGGTACAGTGGGATGGCAGTTTTTCTGAATGGTGATTTAGAGTATAGGATCCATGATTACTACAACATGGACGATTTCGAAGACGAGGAGTTCTGGGAGGGCGGGCAGGACAGGAGTTATGGAGACTCCGATTACGCCAATGACGTTCAGGTGGTAATTTTTCTACACGAAGCAGGATGACTGAAGTTTCTTCGCCTTTTTTTTTTTAATGTCGTGATGGTTTGCAATTGGTGCGTAGGGCAAGCAGAAGACTGATACCTCGGCCGTTGAATACCGCAACGGGAAGGATATTCAGGGGATCCCATGGGAGAGGTTGAATTATTCGAGGAAGAAGTATCGGGAGATGAGGCTGAAACAGTACAAGAACTACGAGAACCTTGCTAGAATCAGGAATGAAGCCGAAAAGGTGAGCGAGTTTTAATTGCTTTATTATCTTATTTTGCTTGAGAGCGGCTCACCGCTGCAAAGATGCGTTTGTTTTCTCCTTTTTAATCCTTTTTTGTTCCGTGTACTTTATAAAAATTAATTCTTTGTTTAAGCATGCCACTTCCTTTTAACTGGAAAAGCCTGTTGAGTCAGATATATTTTTTAGAAGCAGTCTGATTTATTTCAATTTATATGACGTACAAGATGGTGCGCTTCGTCATATGCACTGATGTACACTATTGATTATTTGTGTACATACATATACATGCATATTTTAAACCAGCTTATTTGCACTGTATAAACTATGACCTAGTTGCTTCCTTTATGTTTTTTTGAGAGCAGTTACTTCCTTTAACAAGAACTTTTATTGTAGATCTTTTTAATAGTTGCATATATTTCTGGGTTGCCCCTGTTTCTTGAAATTAAATGTTGAGGATTACTCCTTATGGGGATGAGGAAGTGGAAAGAGGGCTTGTGAAAGAAAGTCTTATCACAATTTCAAGAAAGAAAGCCTTATAAGAAAGGTCATCATCAAAGAAAGCTTCATAATCTTCAAAAAAAGAGAAAGCTTCATAATCTTCAAAAAAAGAGAAAGCTTCATCAAAGTGACAAAGGGTGGTGTTTGAAAAAGGACCCTTGGAAACATTGACCTATTCCAAGGATCAAATTGAGGTCATGGAAAATTCAAATGAAGGAAGGGCCACAGATAGAGTTTGGCAAGGTTTGGATTCTTTGTGGTTTGATGTTTTTTGACAAACATTAGTTGAAATTGAGGTTTGATTTCTGATGAGAAACTAAATTAAACATGTGCTTTTAGAAAGTTAAGGAGTCTCAGACAATCGGCGAGTGGCTACATAGACCTACAAATAGTTGAGTAGAGATGACGTTAGCCCACAACCGAATTGACACATTGAGTGCTTGCATGGGTCAATGATGCGCGAGGGCATTTTTGAAATATCAGGTTAAAGATTATTGGATCTTTCTTAGGTCATAAAAGGGGCGATGGTGTGGGTTTATTGTGTAGTTGATGCTGTTTAGGGGAAATTTTGTTGGTGTAAAGTCATCTACGAAGAAGTGCAGCTAGAGATGTTCACTAAGAGGTTAAGCCCAGTGATGTTGATCTAGATCAGGGGAGATCTAGTCTTTGAGCTCTGCTGCTGTTGTCATGAGAGAAGAAGATGAAAGAACAGTGAAAGGTCTCTCTTTTCGTTTAAGTAGTGAGACTTAGATGAAGACTCCAATGACTCTTTGGTGTGTTATCAAAGCACCAAAAGAAGACTTAATCCAAATTCTACATAGGTAGTTGTCAGACTAATGGAAATTTGGAGTTGTTACACTTTGCATGTAAAAAATCATTGTAGCGGCCTAGATTATAGTAGTGCAAGATCCTTTAGAAGAGTATTTTTTATAATTTTGCTCTTCCATGTCATTGTCAAAGTTTGTAACTGAAAAATTCAAGGTTTTTGAGAACTTTGTTTGACTTTATTTGTCAAAAATATTTTGTTGACATAGTTTGTGGTCTTCTTTTCATGCCTGTAAGTGGTATCAAAACTTTGGTTTTGTACAACTATAAAGATAGACTTTGGGATGGTGACTAGGATAATGAGCTTGGACGGGAAGAAGTATGACATCAGGAAGTGAAGAATATGAGATTTCCTAAGGTTCAAGAAATTGCATCTATCATTTCTAGGCATCTCAAATAAACTGATATTCACTAATATGGGGAAATGATGAATTTAGATGAGATAATATCATCCATATTCTAATGTGGCTTTTGATGTGGTTGTACGGATGTGTACTCTACTCTAGAGAAAGGAGTAAAACAATTCTCATGATCTTTGGATAAAGTTGGATGGCTTGTATGAGAGGAATATGGCTGCTAATAAAGCATCATAAATCAACTTACGACAATGTAGATGTGCAAGTTCGATGACGAACTGCAATCCCACCTTACTTCACTATCAGGTAGTTGGGAAACTCCTATAGTCTCCTTCAGTAGCGTAGCATTGGAAGAAGTTTTCTCCGTGAACTTTGTTTTTGCAAGCTGGATAAATGAAGGGACTTAAAAAAGTCTAGGGTTTTCAAAAGTGAGGCCTTGGTTGTTGAGAAGAAAGGTAGAAGCCAGAATAGAGGAAAGTCCTAGGAAAGAGGCTAGTGTTGAGGAAAATTAGCTTCCTTGAAGGAAAAATTTGGAGGTTAGTAATGTAACAAGCTAGGTCACCTGGGGAGGGATTTCCATAAGTTGCAAAAGAACTCAAAGAAGGAAGTAGAATGACCCATGTCGTTTTCTTCAAGCACCATCTCCACAGTCATCGAGGACTAGCTCATGGTAATGTCGGACATCGAAGAAAGTGTTGAGTGATTGACCTACTAAGATATAGTGTGAGTATAGACTTATCATATCATGTGGCAAGCCAAAAGATTCTTTTTGGACTTACACATCTTGTGACTTTGGAGTTGTCAAGGGGAAATCGTGATCGAGGCTAGTTTTGAATGCAAGTTGAGGCTGAAAGAGTCTGGCACATCCCTAATTTTGTCTTAACCTCATCCCTACTTGGAATTTGGACAAAGAAAGTTAAATTGTATCTTTAGTAAAGATTAGTGGATACCTGTAAAACTTACCTTGACTACACTAAGATGACTGAAACAATTCTTCCTTTACAAGCTAAAGGCTAAGGTTTGCTATAGTATTTAGTTAGAGTTACTAAGGGCTTGTTTGGTTGGAGGATAAATTTGGGTAAGGAAAGAGAAAATATTTTATTTTATAGAGTTGATGGGAAAGAAATTTATTTTAATACTGGGAGGTGTGTTGGATGTGAAATAAAGTTGATTTTAAAGTTAGAATTTGTGTTGGATGTGAAATAAAGTTGATTTTTAAGGTTGAAATTTGTGTTGGATGTGAAATAAAATTATTAAAATTTATAATAAAAATAAAATATTATTATTTAAATTTTTAGCCCATTTTTGAGGCTTTCCCAAACATGCCCAGTCAAAAGGAAGGTGGGCAAAAAATGCTCAGCCATGTGAGAATGAAAGGCCTAGAGATCCTTGTACAGAGAAGATTGGTGCCAACACTCGAAGATACGCTTAAGAACTATGCTGAATGTGTGATGTCCCGTCTACCAATACTTGACCTTTCTTTTACAATTTATTCGAGTTATTAGCAACCAAAATATCAGAACTTACACTTTGATAACATGTAACATAAAATTTAAAATCAACTTGCCGCAATTTTTGATATCTCTCACCATTTTTCGTGTTTCTTTTAGTGTCATATTTACCACTAAAAATGGTAGGAGTCCCTTAATACGGACTCTGTGGGTAAAATAATATCCCAGCAATAACAATATAACACAAATTTTAAAACATGTACAGATTTCGTAAGAAATAATAGAAATAACAGTATAAGATATTCAATAATTATTTATGCATGTATTATGATATGCCTTATATTAAAATTACTTTCGCATGTGCAATAGAAATACATACCATATATGACATAATTTATCAATAAAATTTACTTCACCTTTGTCATATTTCACACTGATAAACAGTATTACAAGTGGAATATAAATTCATTAATTATCATTATAATTCTAATGCCATATCTTTCACTAAAAATAGTAGAAATTTTTAATACAGACTTTGTAAGTAAAATAATATCCCAGTGATAACAATATAACATGAATTTCAAAACATGTACAGATTTTGTAAGAAATAATAGAAATAACATTATGAGATATTCAATAAATATTCATATATGTATTATACTATGTCTTATATCAAAATTACTTTCGCATGCGCAACAGAAATGTCATACTATAGTATATGATATAATTGATCGATAAAATTTACTTCACCTTTATCATATATCACACTGATAAACAATGTTACAAGTGATATATATTCATTAATCATCATCATAATTTCTCATTTTTTTCTTTTTCGTAATATCATAACACTTTTCTGTATAGTTGTTTGCACTTAAAAAGTTTTCAAAATGGGTAACAGTAACATCCCAGGTGGCTGTTTGAAGGGCTCGGTACTTTCGAACCTTCCTTGATTTTAAAGGAGCAAACATTGAACAGGCGGCCCAAATAGATCAGGGGGAACTAAGGGATGAAGTTCTAAAGAACAGCAGAGAAACAGTTCCTTCGATAGATCCATAGTCTTCAAACGTCCGAATAAATTAAGATAGAAGCTTCTGCAAAACTGATGCTTCTATCGAAGACGATATTTTGAAGGGTTCAGCATTTTTGAACCATATTTCGAAGGCACAAGATTTCGAATATCCTTCTATCGAAGACGATATTTTGAACCTTCCATCGATTTCGAAGGCACAAGATTTCGAATATCCTTCTATCGAAGATGATATTTTGAACCTACCATCGATTTCGTAGGCACAAGATTTCAAACATCCTTCTATCAAAGATGATATTTTGAAGGGTTCGATATTTTTGAACCATTGATTTTGAAGGAATAGGCTTTCGAAGAGCTTGCCATCGAAGACAATATTTTGAAGATCCTTTTGAAGGAAACATCGAATTTGAAGGGATAAACTTTCGAAGCGATCCAGTTTCTTTGATAGACCTAGTCTTCGAAGATCCAACCATCGAAGATGATCTTCGAAAGCCTGATTTTGATAGAACCACTCAAATTCTGGTCAAAGATTTAACAGGACGGCCACTAGCGTCTGCTATGAATACCCCCCAGTCCACTGAGGAAGGGGTTGGAAAATTGATTGTTGAAGGGCTAGATTCCCAAAGTGTGGAACTGTGGAGGCTGAGATCTTGAAGTTCTAAACTACAGAGCGAAGGAAGAAAGACTGGTAAGCCTCTCCTTCTGCTACTGGGTTCTAAACTTTCCTCTCTCTAGCAAACTCTTAAGACATTCTGGTCATGGCTATTCTCTAAGAAAGATTCAGTAAGAAAGATCTTGGGATCCTTGAGATGCTATAAAACTAACTAAGACTTTTGTTAACTAAAAAATGAATACAAGTCTAAATCTATGAACCTCAGCGGCCAGCACAGCATAATGCTTTAAATGATAAAGAGAATGCTGCCCTCTGTCTAAAACAACGTCAAGTTTGCCCTAAATCAACAAGAAATCCACAGTGGATCATTGCAGAACTCCAGATCTATGGGGTAGATATTATTTAAAAGGAAAAAAAATGATAATAAAATTCTATTCGAACTTTTTCGATGCCTCCGGACAACATGCATGTTAACACCAGCCCCCTATCTTACACTGATAGCAGCCAAGCCCTCGAGAAACAGTCAAGAGTGGTTCCTAGGTCAGCAACTCCTGGCATCTATCCTTTTATTACCAGTATTATTATTACCAGTAATTTGAATACAATTAATTTGAATGAGGTTAGCATTATTATTACCAGTATTATTGTTATTATTATTATTAAGCAAGTTATTACACCCTTGAAGTCAGAATGGAGTGCTTGACAAGTTCAAGAAGCTTTAGTTATAAAAAAGGGAGATAGGAATCCTAAAGTGCATGCTTATCGATAACGAAGGCGAATACAGTTCGACAAACATTGTTAAGTTCAAGGTATTCAATATGAGAGGACCCAAAGAGTTTGCCTCTGAATGATATTGCAAAGAGGATGAATTGAACACTAGTTAAGAGTCTAGAGTTCACAATAACACGCCAAGTTGCTAAAGATATTTTGAGTTGAGGCATTTATGATAGTGGTACACCTCATTACTTGGTCACCCATCATTCCCTTTGGCAATAAGATTTTCGAGAAGGCTTGGAGAGGGAAATATCTTTCTTGGAAACACTTGTGAGTGTTTGAGCATTTTCCTATGTGTCTTCCTTGGTTTTTGATGAGTTTGGCTTCAAATTGTGGTACTTGAAGGAGAAAAGATCATCCATTGTTGTGATGTGTCTTTTTCAAGAAGCAAGGGATCAGCTTTGAAGAAATCTTTTCATCAATATTGTGGATATCATCAATCCTTGTTGTCCTATGTTTTACAACAAACCTCAATCTCTAGGTTTAACATTTGGATTTGGATATCTTTCCTTCATTGAAATTTGGTGGTCTGTATGATACAACCCCTTGAAGTGAAGGGGAAGAGCATCATGTGTGTCAGTTAAATAAGAGCTCGTATGTTCTAAAGCAAGAAGTTTGACTTATTTATGATTGAATAAAAATACCAGGGAACTGCCTTAGACTACCGCGTTTATGTGAAGAACAATGGTGATGGAGATTTCATAGCCCTACTATTGTACGTCAATGACATGCTGGTTATTGGATGTAATGTTTAAAAAATCAAGAAGTTGAAAAGTGAGCTCAGCAAAGTCTTCGACATAAAAGACCTGGGTCCAATAAAGCAGATCTTCGGAGATTGTCGTTGGAGCTTATGTTGAAAAAGTCATTCAAAGATTCAACATGGACTATGCAAAGTCATTGTAATTCCTCTAGGGAATCATGTTTAAATATCCACTAAAAAGAGTCCTTCATATGGAGAGAAGGCTACAATGTCAAAAGTCCCCTTCATGAGCAGTTGGAAGTCTGATGTATGCTGGGATGTGTACAAGCCTAAACTAGCTTATGTTGTTCTGATCATTAGTAGGTTTCTTTCCTAGCTGGGGAAGAACACTTGGAAATAGTCAAATGGATCATTTGATATCCTTAAGGCACCTCAAAGATGGCATTGTGCTTTGGGAAAGCAACCAAAGACCGTTAGCTACTTTGTTGTAGGTATAGCTAGAAATATGGATTTTAGGAAGTCAACATCCACATATTTGATTCCTTTAGGAGGGGGAACTATCACGTCGCTATCAAAGCTACAGAAATTCATTGCACTTTTGATAACTAGGGTGAGTTGATAGCAGCAATAGAAAGGGGAAAAATGATGCTTTGAATGAAGAGGTTACTTGAAGAACATGAGCGCATTCAAGACGAATATACCTTACACTGTAATAGTTTGAGTGCAATTTACTTGGAAAGGAATTGCGCTATCACTAGATAGGGGATGTGCTTGAAAATATGTTGAAGAAGATTCATACTGACGAAAATCCATCAGACTTGATGGTGGAGCCCGCAACCAAAATCAAGCAGAAAGTTAGCATAGTGCAATTGGCTTGGAAATCATTTCATAATTCAAGAAGGATAGTTTGTTTTGGAGATCCCTCCTTATTAAGTCAAAGAGAGCTCGTCGAAGAAATCCCCATTAAAGAAAGTTGTCATCAATGAATGTTTCATTGAAGTTTTTCAATAAACTAAAACCTTGGTCACAGAGGTTTGACAAAGGATAGTTGGAAGCATTGCCTAAGCCCAAGGATCAAGCTAAGATCATGGCAACTTCAAATGAGGTCGCAAATAGAGTTTTTGCAAACTGGGTTTGGCTTCTACTCTAAGTGACCCCAAGCGCAATGTCTTTTACAAAGGAAAGCGATCTTTGAAGAGTGATGCTTAACTTTGTGGAGATGTCCCTATATTTCAAGGACTTACTAGTTTGCCTATGTACTAAGAAGATATTTCCTTTAATTGAATTGTGTGTGAGCCACAAACTACTAGAGGATAGTAAACTTTTAGAAGGTTAGTGAATCTCCTACACTTATGGGGGAGTATCCCTACAAACATTTGTGTCATGTCAAGCCACAACCGCACTACTAGAGGAGAGTGCTTGAATAGTACATTGACATTCATTGATTGAGGATGGGGTTGTTATCTATTCAATTTTGAGCCTATCTGACTTTGGCTTGAGATTAAAGTGAAAATTTTTGATTCAATCCAATATATGAATAAGAAGAGTTCAATTCAATCTTGATCCGAGCTAGAGCTTGTTTATTACCAATTCAAGCTTGATTCGAACCAAAATCGTTCCAACTTTTAATTAATTTTTTGATTTTTTAGTCAAATTTTAAGTATGAATGTCTTTGTTTATTTAATCAACTTAAATCATGCTATTGATCTTAATTTATTGGTTAGAATAGAAATAAAAAAAATTAATTTATAATCAGTAAGGTTTGAACAATTGTTATGAATAAATTCTAATATAGTTATCTATTAAGTTATTAAGAAAAACTTTACATGATAAAGCATGTTACATAAATAATTTATTTTATTTTTTTAGTCAATTTGATTTCGAGTCGGCTTAATTTGATCCTATATCAGCTCAAGATTGAATTGATAAAACTCTCAAGCAATATGAGTCATTGCTTGGATCAAGTCGATCTCAATTCAATTCAAAACTTGATTCAATTTTCGATAGATCTTCGAGCCATTTAGGATATAAATTTCGAAGAAAATGAAATCATATTTACTCTACCTTTTTGTATTGGAAGGTCACACCAAAGATCGTTACTTTTTTTTCAAGTTATAAAGTCGTAGTGGTGTGAGTTTGCCTTTCTGGGAGAGATTGCTGAAGTGAAGTCAGAGGTCCAATGTGAAAAGTATATAGAGATCTTCACCGAGAGGTCATTTCAATGATATTGATTTGAAGTAGGGGTGATTCAATCTTTGAGCTCTGCCATTGTCATCATCAAAGAAGAAAGGGTGATGTCTTTGTTTCCAGCTAAGTAGAGAGACAGAGATGAAACCCTCATGACTTCTCTACTCATCGAAGAGAACCGTGCATTCTTAATCTTACATAGCTAGTTGATGGGTTTGTGACAATTGTGGGTTATTAGACATGCCTTGTAAAAATTCTTGTTGTTGTCTATCTTACAATTAGTATGAGGTCTTCTTTGTTGTAGTCAAAGTTTATAATCCAAAACCCCAAGTTTTTTGAGAATGATGTTTGGCTTCCTTCTTCGGGCAAGATTTCTTCGATGAGTTTTGCAGTTTCCGTCAACACTAGCATTAAATTCCACTAGAGCCATTCTGTTGTCTTGAGCTTTCATATGGTGGTTTCTCCTTATTTTCTAAGGAAATGCCTAATAAACAAAGTACCTGAAAGTCTCTCAACAGCTGTTATCTATTTATTTTCTTTTTTTAAAACCTTTTTTGATTTTACAATTACTATGAGTAGAATGTGCAAATGAATTTTTGGTATTGACTCTGCAGCTTATTGTAAACCAAACTAATGCAAGGAGAAATCTGAAACATCAGGGAACATAGTGTTTCTGAAGTCTTATTATTTTAGTTGCATGTATGCATTTTCGACTTTATGGAATAGCATATCAATGTTCATATCTTATGTATTAGGATTGCAAGATGGTGGAGTGTGGAAACCAATTCTATGATTTCCAATTCAACACAAGGCAGGTCAAGTCGACAATAGTGCATTTTCAGGTAGTGTTTATACTCTGGTATCATTTTATCCTCTTTATTGTCATCATTCTTCAAGTTCGCTGCATCCACACGTTATGCACTTGAAGGATTTTATTAGGCATTTGCCATTGTTGTATGAGGTAGGATCCTTTTCTGTTCTGGTAGATAATTAATTAACCAGTTCTCAACTAATTATCTTATATTTTCTTTAACGCATGGTAAAAGCAGTCTATTTGGTTATGGTATTTTAATATGAAAACTTACAGAAACTAGTGATTTCTTTCCTCGATAATCTGCTTAGTTAATAATTACTAAAATTTGTACCTTAGCCCTGAATATCAGATTTATCTCCATTTTTTCTCTAGTATACAATCATTTACAGCAAAGCATCTCCTGTTTATTTGTGTTTTACATTCAGAGTTGCACCACCATCTTATTGCAGTTAGGCTTTTTTTTTTTCTTGAATTTTGCACGTAACTTATAAATTAGGGATTGATTGAGTAGTAGTAGCATGCTTTTTTGTACTGTGCAGTCTCGTAGCTCTGTAGGTTCTTACTCTTTTTTTTTTTGGTTATTGTTTCAATTAGGCAATCACCAAGAGTAGTTGTAGTAGCATATTTTCTTTATTGTTCAGTCTCATAGTTTTGCAGGTTCTTACTCAATGTTATTAATTATTTACGGAAATATATTGCGGCTATTAAGCCCTCTGATCTATGACACATTTGCACTTCATTTCAAGCATCATTTCTATGTCGGGAGGTAAGGGATTTAGTTCTTGATTTTTTAAGCTTCAATGTAATTCATTTCAGTGTATAGCAGTGTCATTTGTAGCATATTGTTTGATTACCTTGAAATTGGCATACATAATTAATATTCTTCCTTTCTCATGCCCTCTTTATTGATAGTGTACAATTTTTGCTGTTGTATTATCTGGAGGCATTGAGAATGGACTTGACAACCCAAGGTGACTGGTGTTTATACAAACATTAGAGTGGCCTACATTACTTATTATTACCTCTTTATTGATAGTGTACAATTTTTGCTGTTGTATTATCTGGAGGCATTGAGAATGGACTTGACAACCCAAGGTGACTGGTGTTTATACAAACATTAGAGTGGCCTACATTACTTATTATTACTTGATCATTGTCTATGAGTTTTTTATTTTTTGTTTTGAGCAACATGGCAATCTAAGATTTTAGAGTTTTGTTTAAATTGTCTGAGAAATAATTACCATCCGGAAAGAGGAAAAAACAGTCTTTGTCTAAAGAAATGCTTTGAGAAAAAGAAAATATATAGAACCTTTCAACGAGATAGTGCTTTTTCAAATTTCTCAAAATGGTATCTACTCCAAACATATATGCTATGGTTCCTTACTTCAATAGGGTGCAAATAGCTCAATTTCACCCTTTTAGATACTCTTTCAAACCGATTGTTGATGCTAAGTGGCAGTAAAAAATTTGTATCATTCTTTCTGAGTTTACTGGTTTTCAAACAATAATTCTGGAATGTATGAGCATGCAATTATAAAAGATGACATTCCCTCTAATTTGGTAAGTTTTAGTTTGGTAGCTTGAAAAATGTACTTATTATAAGTTGCACATATTTTTGTTATAGGACCCACTTTCATCTTTGTGTATATAGTTTTTTATTAGTGAACGCACAACACTCAACCTACTGGGAGCTCCTCTGTAATAGAAAATTCTCTTTAAATACTTATATCACCGTTTTCTCTGCCCTTAAATACCTTTATGTTAATATACATATCTGTGATAAGTAGAATCTTTTTTACAGATACATTAGCTTGGGAGTCCAAGCAGAAACGTATGCTCATATGGTGTATAGGATAAGCCACTGGTTCTTTCAACCATTTTTTCTTTGCTTACTATTTGCTCGTTTATTATTATTTGTTGTTCCTTTGGCATAATAACAGCCTGATTGATTTTTAGCTTCTTCCCAACATGTTATTATCTGCATTGCTGTTTTTGTGTTATTAGGAGATACTGTGTTATCTTGTTCTGTCAGGCATTAGAAAGCAGGGTGGAACTACTTTGTGGGCTGGATGCAATAAGAAGACCCGTTCTATATGGTATGATGGGTTTAATGTAACCATGAGACCTCCTGAACACCCAGTTTTGAGTTGCAATTGAAGAGTCCCCCTACTTTCCTGCTTGCTTGTAATAGAGCATGTTACGTTGCTGCTTGTCACGATTTCACGTTCCTGATGAAATGAAAATATGCTGAATCTTTCTGATGTATAATGTTGAACATTGGCATTTTTTTCTCTTGCTGCATTTTTCATGTTTATGATGAACCCATTACCGTCTCAGGATAGATTTATTATGTTCGTATTAATATTAGTGGCTTACGTGGTCTTCTACTGTCCTTGACTTCTTGTTTGGCCTTCATTTCCTTTTGCTACTTTATCTTCTAAACGTTTGTGGCTTCTGTGTCAAACGGATTACTCACCACTTTTAGTATCATTTTCGATTAGCACCTCTTTGACAACTATAGCATAGATACATCAGTAATCTGACAGCTTATTAGCAAGCTTTTAAGTGATGTGGATAAATCCGGAATTCAATGTGTAGTACCAGTTTATTTTCATTTTTTGTGTTGTGTCTGGAAAGAAACCTGCTTCTATGAATCACCTTTTGTAGTTAATGCATTTCCCAAGTCTTCAGTTGTAAATCAAGCTCGTGAACTCCTTGGAGACTACGAGCTCTCCCTTGCACTGAAGTTGTGTAAAAATTATTAAAGAATTGTTCTATATCAAAAACTTCAACTCATTGCTCTTAGGTCAAGCAATCACTTGGACCTCCTCTATGTGATCTCAAAGACTTGTGTGCACTGTTACACTAATGTACTGCGTTGTCAAGGAAAATTTAATAATGTCTTTTGTCACGTGGAATCTAATGTATTCAACATTCTTTAGCGTCATTGGGCTTCATTCTTAGGATGGGAATACTAGGAATGAGATGATTTTTCTTTCTTGATGTTTCATGTCCTGTATTGAACATATAGTTATGCAATTCATTTTGTTGATGAACACATTTAAGTGGTGTTGTATTTTGGTGTCACACTTCCTACCTGCCCTTTACCCTGTTGCCACGTTTTTTTATTGATTAACAGTATTTGTTTTCTCTTCAGTTTTGTGTGATGAGGGGTATGTGCTGGTCATGTTGTGTATTCTTTCCTCTTTTAACACCTACTTGATGGACATACTGACAACCTTCTTTACTACTGTCATTTGTTATTTGATACTACAGTGCATTTGCTGTGGATCATTTCTTATACATTGGATTTCATTTGTTAAAGCTGTATTAAAAATTCTGATTCTGTTTGATGTTCCTAAGTTTAGGGAGGTTTGTGATTAGAGACATTTTGTTTTGAATGCAGTCATTAATGTTAGAGATTACTTTCACATTAGAATTCATTATGGTTCATTTCTTCGACATTGTTTAATTTCCTTTGTTAAAGTTATGTTAAAAATTCCTATTCTGTTTGATGTTGATTAGAAAGAACAAATTTAGACTTCTTGATCAGATTTAGTTTTGAATGCAGTCATTAATGCTGCATCTGTCAACGTAAAATAGAGATTTTTCATGTTAGTGTGCCATACCGGTACATAAGTTGATGCATATAGTCATCTATGGAATAATTTATGTTGTTGCAAAGGTTTGTTCCAAATCTTATGAAATGTGGTGTAGAGAGCGACTTTGTTGGTATGGTTTGCAATTTCTGTCCCTAATACACCATATTTTTGCAGCTTAGGAATCTCCTATGGGCGACATCCAAACACGATGTGTATATGGTGCAGAACTATTCGGTATCGCATTGGTCATCACTGTTAAGGATGCGAAATGAAGTGCTAAATGTTGCAGGAACAATTATGCCCACTATGGTGATTTTCTTCCCATGTTTTATAATTTGTTGGGATGAATTTATGGTAATAAATGATATAGGAAAATTTATTTATGGAGCAATATTTTAGAAAATTTGAGCTATTTAGTTTAGACATCATTGACTGAAAGTTGTATGTATGTTAAAGCGAGAAAGCAAGGTTATTGTGATGGAGTAAGGAAAGTTATAAGCCAAGCATAATTTACATGAACTTGAATCATATTAAGTGATTTTTCCTAATGATTTGAGTGAACTCAAAATAACACTATTTGCAGCCCTAAGATGAATTATTTGTGGAAGTATGATTTATAAGTTGCACTAAAATAGTTGAGATACTATATCAATGATTATTAATGAAATTTTGGCTTTTCCAATTCTGTAGAGACATCGTGGCTCCATGGCTCATTCACTTAAAAGGATTCAAATTTGTACAATGGCTGTCAAAGAAAATCTGCTTGTGGCTGGTGGGTTTCAAGGAGAGCTTGTTTGCAAGGTAAAAAGCCATTGTGCAAATCCACTCTCTTTTCATTGCCTCTCAAAATTACGGTGATTTTATTCTACACCCGTTTCTGTCAGTTTCTTCATCATCCTGGAGTAGACTTCTGTACTAAGATGACCGATGATAATGCCATCACTAATGCAGTAGATATCTATCGGACATCCAAGTAAGGACTATACAAGTTCATCATGTTATTATTTTGGCTTGGTTGTATCGAGTCATCATGCTATGGGTTCTCTCACATGAGCGTCATTCTTTTCTTACACATTCGTTCATGATATAGGTTTTCGGTCTACAATTGGGTTCTAAATATAGGAAATCATCTTATTTAAGTTCACATGCAAAATACATGACTATAAAATGAGGTGATGTGAAAATAATTGTTTTTTTGTTGTATTTTTGAAATCTAAAAAGAATCATTGTAAGTGGAAAAACATTAATTGAAGGGATCAAGTAGAGTTCATGCTAGTCGATTTCAACTTGAAAACATATCTTAGATTACATGGAGTTCAACTCAACAACCTTTTGAATATTTCGAATGAACTAAATTTGAACAAATATTGGAGTTAATTGTTGTGCAAGGGAATGACTTGGTGTTAAGTTGAGATGGATCCTTCGATTTCTCTATGAAAATACAAATATTTTGATTTTTATCATATCTTTGAGACTTGGATGCTATCTATCATGTTAATTTCATTGCTTAACTGTAATCTTCTATCTATAGCAGTTCCTTTCGAGTGTTTGCTGCGAACAATGACTGTTTTGTTAGAGTCTTCGACACGGAGAACTTCACCCAGCTCAGCCGCTTACCCTTTTCATGGTCTGTTAATGTGAGTGAGCAGCAATTTGACTCCGCCTGAGTTCCCTCTTACTTTTGCTTACGTTAGTCGTGCAGCTTGTCTTAATGTCCATAAATGCTACAGAACACCTCTGTTAGCCCTAATGGCAAGGTTCTCGCTGTTCTTGGTGACAGCACTGAGTGCTTGATAGCTGATGCAAATTCAGGAAAAGTAAGTAAAGCTAGTCCTTTTTCGGCTGCAATGATGAATTTGCTTCATTTCTAGAAAGAAAAAAATACTATGCAACTCTGATAATTAATCAATTGTGATTTTGAGTTTTAATCTATTGGATTATCTAGTAGATAAAATTTTAATCCACTAGATAATACAGTGAATTCAGACTTGAAACTACTATTAGTCAATTTATCCGTGGGATGTGCATCAGGACTCATTAATCATTTTTCTCTACACGGCCTACCTGAATTACTGGTCAGGTTGTGAGCACACTCAAGGGCCACCTTGACTACTCCTTTGCATCAGCCTGGCATCCTGATGGTTGCATCCTGGCTACCGGAAACCAAGATCAAACCTGCCGTCTCTGGGATGTTAGGAAACTCTCCGAGTCTGTAGCTGTACTCAAGGGGAGGATTGGAGCCATTCGTGGCATCAAGTTCTCAACCGATGGGCGTTTCATGGCGATGGCAGAGCCTGCAGATTTTGTCCATGTTCTGGATGTGAATGCCAACTATTCAAAGTCCCAAGAGATTGATCTTTTTGGAGAGATTGCCGGAATATGCTTCAGCCCTGATGCAGAAGCTCTATTTGTTGGCATCGCAGATCGCACATATGGTAGTGTTCTTGAATTCAGAAGAAGGAATACATTTCAGTATGTGGATTGTTTAATTTGAGGGTCCTCCAGATTCAGCCGCTTCAGTGTTGTATATTCAGCACTGTGCTGTTACTAAAACTAATATAATTTTGATGGCAAGTTTTGTTTCTCATAGTGGAAAAACAGCTAAAGTATGCAGACAATGCTATAGGGGGAGAGTGTTATTTGAATGAATAAGAGAACTTTGGCATTCTGTTTTGTTGTCTTGAATTATTTAAATGTTTTGTGTATAGATTACATGAGTATTTGTTTCTGTTTTTAAGAATGATTTACATGGGAACACGGAGACGATCCGATATGTGTCCTAAAAGTATCATGTGTCTTAAAAGTATTATATAACTCAAAAATATTCTAAATGTATCTTAGAAATGTTCTGATGTGCTTCAAAGTATTCTCATTTATCTAAAAAATGTCTTTTAATTTTTTTTGTTATTATTTTATTAAAACATGTCGTGTAGCATATTTGACACTATGTCCCTAGGTGTCTTTGTGTGTTCTCCTGTGTCGATGTGTACGGCACGGACATGTAGGTTGTTCAAGTGCTCATACTTTATAGACATCAATGTAATTGATCTTTTCATTTTTGTTCAATCTCTTTAGAATAGCTCTTGATGCGAGAGTTTATGTTATATCCAAGTTACCATAATAACATGGTTATTTCAAAGGAAAAGTTATAAATTGAATTAAATAAATTCAAAAAAATAACAATGCCATTTAAAATTTATAGCAGAAGTAAGATAAATAAAATATTAAATTAAATTACAATAAATAATTATTATATTTATAAGAAGGTGATAAAAATATAAGTTTATTATTTACAGATCACAGTCTACTATATTAGTTATTATAATTTGATTTACGTAAAATCATGCATCAAATTAAAACATATAAAATTTATTCTCAGTACTCATCCTTTCTCTATACATTATTTTCATCAATACCTGTCAATAAAGGTATACTCATTCTTTTTCTATAAATTATTTTTATCAATGCTTGCCAATAAAGGCATCAGTCGACTAAACTCAACACTAAGCAATGAACACTAATTTGCTAAATAAAAATATTTATATGCAAGCATACATAACATTTTCAAGCAATACCAATAGTATATAAAATATAATAATTAATCATCATAAATAATAAAAAAATTATGTTAAATAAATATTCAAATAATAATATGCTATTGTCTTTTTTATTCTTTGTTTATTTTGTCTTTTAGGTTCTGATTTTTTGAAATATATTTCAACTATTTTTGTTTTTATCATCATATATTAATAGAATGTTTTCTGACAACTGTTTGCTTCTTAGAAGATTGTCTTGCTGTTGACGTAGGATGTGGGGGGCCCAGGAAACACCAAAGAGAAAGAGAGTTCCGGGAGACGGCGGCGCAATAAGGGCGTGAGACTGTTAATGAAAACTCAAGGAGAGAACCAACTCAGAAACAACCAGAGAAGCACACAGAGATTTAAGGTGGTTCAGGGAGGAAATCCCCTACGTCCACCGGTCGATCAGCAAAAAAGATTTACTAATAGGAAAAAGTAGCCCTGAAGGCTCATACAAAATGCGTTCTCAGGAAGAAGAAGAAGAAGAAGAAGGAGAAGAAGGTGGAGAAGGAGGGAGAGAGCTCCTCAGTTGGGGCTCTGTTACAAAGAGATTAGAATATCCAAAATCTAGAGTCTGAGTCTTTCTTTGTTTCTTTTGTCTGCCTCTGTCTCTATGTGTATCCGGGCCTCTTTTTTGGCTGGGACTATTCAACGGTTTTTATAGCCATTGAGCATGCGTGGCTTCGTTCTGGTTTTCCGGAAAAAAGGTGATGGGCGGGCTCTGAGCGCCGTTTGTCTATCACTGAAGAGGTCCGTGGCTGTACGAGGAAGATGGTAGCTTTTAATGCTGGTACCTCCTCTGAAAAAGGGCGTCTATACGGAGAACGACGGGGTTAGGTGAAGTTGATTGTGACAGGCGTTACTTCGTATCCTTGTGCCCGAGGTTTACCAGGTCTGTCCTGGGATATCGGGGGCGAGGCTAGGCTGAAACCTCGTGTCCGACGTTTGACCTGGTCAAAACCTGAAGCTGAGTCAGTAATTCAACAAATCAAAAATGGAGGCCAGTCAGGCGCCACGTGTTCGGTCTGGATGCAGCGCAGGAACCACGTGTTAACATCAGCCCCCCACATTGTCAGGGCGCGAATATTGATATGGGTCCTGGAATGCGAACCGTAGCGAGGGTGGACGCGCTGCCCAAAGTCTGTAAGGATAAGATGGGGGCGGCGCCTGCCACTTCGCATCCCCTTCCTTTGCCTGTTGAGTTTTGCAAGAGTGTGAGCTTTTACGGAGATGGAGGAGAGGAAGTGGAAGATCGCGTCTGGCTTCTCTAAGAAAAGAGCCGGAGCACTTGTGGTCGATGCCCCTCCGGAGAAAAAGCTGTCGGAGGCAGTTGCGTTTTTGGGGGTAGAAGCTCCTACGGCTAGGGTCGCCGTCGCCCTGGCGCAGACGTTGGAATCTCTTTAGGGTGCGGCGAGCACTGAAGCCGCGGAAGTGGTGATGGTCTCTGATTCTCCTGTTAAGCCGCCTCCGAAAGTCAAGGAGTTAAAGGAGGTGGTCTTGGTGGGAGAGACATCCACTGGAGAGAAGCTGGCTCCGGGGAAGATCATGCTCAAGGACGAAGAGCTTGAGCGGCTCTTTCCCGGGCTAGGAGGTTTAGAAGAAGGTAAGGGGAAGCTATCCCTGGTTGTTGGTAGGCCTACTCCCCTGGGAGCCCCAGTCCCTGTTTCTGATGTTGCTCTTGGTTCCGAAAAGTCGCGGGGCCTATTGGGAAAAAGGTTGGTCGAAGTGAGGGGGGAGTCTCTCCTCACTGCCTCTGGTACTGGAGGGTCAGAGGTGGAGAAGGTGATGAAGAAGAAAGGGGAGGCACCCTCGGCTGTCTCCAGCGCCCCTTATGGTACTGAGGGGGACCTGGAGTATGTTGGGGGATCGGCTTTGTGAAATAAGGCGAGCGGAGGAGAAGATCTTGGGGAACACCTCTGAAGTCCTGGAGGTGATAAAATCTCTGAAGGGCAAGGAGGATGTGGAAGTTCGCTGCCTCCGAGAAGTGAAGGAACTGGAGGGCGCTTTGTCTCAAGCTAGAGAGCGCTCTCTGGCTGATCAAAAGGGGCAATTGGGGAAGATGTACCAAATGGAGGATAGGTTAGCTTCCCTAGCCCAAGTTAACGCGGAGTGGGCTAACAAGATTGAGATTGCGAGGGGAGAGTTTAATCACAATCTGGCGTGTGTGAATCAGGCCCACTCTGCCTATGTCAAAGACCTCCAAAAAAGGATAAAGGATTTGGACGACGATAGGGAGGCTTTGAGGGAGGAGAGAAGGAGGTTGAGGGAGGAGCTGACTAAGGCCAGGGAGGCCTCGTCAGGGGCAAAGGAGGCGGCCTTCGAGACTTGTCGCCGGGAGGAGCTGTTGAAATCTGAAGTCCGCTCCCTGCGGGCCTTGGTGGAGAATGGTTCTGGATGACGGGGGCGACGCATGGAGGACCTGGAGGAAACGGTGAGGAGGGCGGTGAAGATTGTCAGCGCCTCGCCGGTGGGTCGTCATGTGCAGCACTAGGCTGCCTTTGATACTCTTCTGCAGACATTGGTTGATGTAGGTACCTTGAACCAGGAGAATATCAGGGACCCAGCAGTTTTTCCCTTCTGTGGTCCTAAGGGGCCAGACAGGTTCTTCGCTGCTGGGAGTTGTCCTCCAGACGAGATTCCTCCGCCAAGGTCCTATGGGGGTTGGGGAAGTTGGCCTCTTCCGCGCAGGACTTCGGGAGAAAGCCCTGTGACTCCTCTGGAAGCTAGGTGGCTAGGCCGGCGCGATCCCTCTGGAAGTCAGCAGGCTGAGCGTCAGCTGGGTTAGAGGTGATGGTTCCTCTTCCTCAATTAGCTCCTTAAACTTGCCAAGGGAATTCTCCCCCTCTACGGCATCTGAAGGATCATTTTTTCAAATCCAAGAAGAAATTCAGAGAAGAGGTGGTCCCTTGGAGGAGAGATCCCTTGATCAGGAGGAGCACTGGTTAAGAGGTCTGAATTCGTCAGACTAGGTGTTTAAGTTCTAAAGCCTTGTATCTTTCTTTGTTTTTTTCTTGTACTCATGAGAGGAACACGTGAGGACAAAGAGAGAAATTGTAACAAATTCTATCATTAAACGAAATGTATTTTCCCTTTTCAAGAACTTGTTTGTGAATGAATTCTTGTTTTGCATCTTTTCTTTCGTGTTTTGAAACAGATACCACGAAGTCTCAGAAAAGAATACATGAATCCATAAGCGAAGGTAAAGAATTCAAAAAGTAGAGAAAAAATTCTAAGTAAAAGAGATGGAATAGCTATCCTCGAACCCGCGTGCACGATAGTAGGAATATCGAACATCAGGGAGAGAATAATATTCCCTCGAACCCTCGTGTACGATAATAGGATAATTGTGGACGACGTACGACGAAAACGGGAATAAACGACGCATGGGAAACCGTGCGCCGCTTCGAGACCCGTGCGCCGCTTCGATTTCTGGATGTGTCAGAGGGTAGGAATGGTCTGATGGTGACCGTACGCTGATCAAGGCGATCAGACGGTCGGAAGATGGAAGATCGTGGTTTGCCTCCCATAAAGGCTCCTTTTAGGAGGAAATGATGCACTTCGCCTTCCTCAAAAAAGAAAAACCCTAAGTTTAAAAGAGAACACCTGCTCCACTTGCTCGAAAGGAAAACCGAACAATGGGAGGGAGAGAAATCGAGTGGGCCGATCTAGCCGAGCAATTCTAGAAGGATACCAGCTACCAGGAGTCCCTCATGATGGAACATGAGGTGCTCAACATAACCAAAGGGTTCAAGGGGAACCCTCTCTTGATGGTCATTCCGCCTACCTTCGACCTTCGGCCAAACAATCCTCCTGAGGGGGCGGGGTGTGTATACAGGGCCCAGGTAGAATATGGCTTGATGATGCCGCCTCAACCAGAGTTCAAAGAAGTCTTGAACTCATTTCAACTTGTGCCAGCACAACTTTTCCCCAACGCCATCGCCTATATGTACTCTTTCCTGAAACTTTTGCAAGCCAGGGGGATAGCGTGGAGTCTGACGTTGTTCAGAAATCTGTTTAGCTGGATGGCGGTACCAGGGTACGGGGGGTGTCTGGCCTTACGGTCGAGGTTGAGGAAGGCGATGTTCTCGAGGGCTAGCAGTTCCCACTCGGATTGGAGGGATTTTTACTTCTTCGTAGGCGGGGATTTGGGGATCCCCTCGACGCCTGGGGTCTGCCCCCACCGAGTTCATCGGTGATGCTCAGTGGATGGCAGGGACATCCGTCCAGAGGAATTTGGAAGCTTTGAGGGGGCAGAGCTGGCCCCTGAAGGACTTCTTAAGACTGGTGAAGAACGATGTGACTATGTATGCCAAGTCACAGGGATACACTATCTTCAAGGAGGTTGCTGCCCCCTCTGGGACAGTCTTGATGAGGAGGGCTAGAAAGGGGCAGCCCCCGGCTACTCAACTTAGCAAGCAGATTGTTGAGGAGGAAGCAGAAGAAGAAGCGAAAGTTCCAAAGCCTGTTTGCAGCAGGATACCTATTGACGTGGTGTCCTCGCCGGACGATTCTGGAGATGATAGGAAAACCCTGGCCGAGGTGATGGAAGAAGCAGATAAAGGAAAAGAACCTGCATCACTGGCCAGGCCTAAGGCAGTCCTAAAGGCGCCGAGGGGATTACCATAGGAAGAAAGGGGGGTAAAGAAGAGGTCAAAAGTGGCCCAGGGAAGGAGATGGTGGAGGTACCTTGTCCAGAAAGGGAAGCAGTGGTTACCTCCTATCAGGCTTTGGTCACTAGTGAAACCCCTAAAAAGAAGAGGGGCCTCCCTGAAGAGAACAGCCTGGAACCCCCTCTGAAAAAGGGGAGGAAGGATGCCGAGGAGAGAGATGTAGGTGAGTGGGAGAAGAGCACCCACTCTGTATCAATTTTGCCGGGGAGTTTGCAGGCGAAGGAACGAAGGTTACCGTGAGTGCGACGGAAGTGGAGAGAAAGATGATCGTCGTCTCACAGCAAACTTTGAGCCAATTCAACCCCATTAGAGGAGATCTGGGACTGATCCTGGGGGGAGGACTGGCGACCAGGGATCTGGAAGAGAAGTTGGAAAGGTCCTCTACGACAGATCTTTATGCCCAGATGGCTAATAGGGTGGCGATAGTAAGGACCCCTTCTAACCTTCTTCTGGCTTGATTCTTTGTAGATGCTGACCTTGCTCCCATTGTAGGTACTCACCCGTTTGCCCTTGGTTTTGAATAGGGCTCTGAGGGTGGAGGAGCAGATTCTGGATCAGACCGGCCAGCTGCATCGTCAGAATGAAGAAATTGAAGCCCTGAAGGTCCAACTGGCGATGGAGTCTTCTCAGCATAGCGCCCTTCAGGAGGAATTCACGGTTTACAAGTCCGGGATGAGTGCGCTGAAGGCCGACAATAAGGCTTTGCGAGAGAAGCTGTGCAAGGCTGATGAAGGCAGGGAAGCTGCAGTCGCGAGTAGTTCTGTCGCGGCGGTGGAAGCCTACAAAACAAGCTTACCTTGCAGGAAGGAACAGTTAGATGGGATCAGGTGGGCCTGGAAAGGATTGACCTCTACTTTGATCCAAGAAGGCAAGGTTACTGCTGCCGATCTTGGAGAAGTGGATCCTTTTCCTTGCATGGCCGTAGATCCAACTTATAAGGAAGAAGGTTTTGACTTGACCGACGATACCATCCAACAGCTTTTTGACCTCTTGGATGGAGTCAGTGAAGGTTAATCCTTTTCCTTATAAAATGATGTAATCCTTCTTGTAACTTTTGAAGATGAATAAAGAAGAAAGTTTATTTATCACATACCTGTTCATTCTGTTGTGTATGAGATATATAAGTACCTTTGTTCAATTTTGAGATGTTCTGAGTGGTTTCTGAAAAACCCATTAATAAGGTAGAGCTTTTGAACCATGCAGAATAGCCCAAGTTTAACTTTGAAATTCTTCGAAATAAGTCTGAGCTTTGAAATCCACACAGAATAACTTCAAGTTTGATTTGGGACTTTCGAAGTCCATATATAAAAAAAGGGGGGGCGTATTGATAGCCAGGGTGGATCCCGCCCAAAAGGTATCCTCGACCCGATGCCACAGGGACTTTGAGAACCTAAAACATCGTGCACGATGTTTGTACTTGTGGCAAGGGCTAACCTCGGGGATCCTCTTTAGTAGAGTTATAGATATTCCTTTGTAAGCCTGCACAATAGAAAAGTAGTGATAATAGTGGGGATTCTGCCTAGGGGAGAATTATCTGACCCAATGCCAAAAGGACTTGTTCGTCTGAAACATCGTGTACGACGTTTGTTCTTAAGGCAAGGGCTGACCCTCTTGGAATGGCAGTTATCCTAGCGGGATAACTGCCATTCCAATATCAGGGAATGGCACCCTGCTTAGGGGGGACCTGTATCTTGATTCGATATCAGGGACAGCCCTAAGGTTACGAGCAAGCCCTCAGACCTTCCGCTGGCCAGATGGGCTTATGGAAGGGTCCCAGATGTTTGTAGGAAACCCCGCCTGCCAGGCACTGCTAGGCTTGATGATCACCGTATTAGTGAAGGTTAGTGAGTATCATCGTGCATGAGGTCCGGAACCTCAGGCACGATGATTTGAGATTTGAGCGTTTAGATCATACCTGAGTGCCGTTATAGTCGTTATATATATATGTATCTCCGTATATAAGGACCACTCGCCATGAGTATGCGGGAAATATGAAACTTCCAAACAATGTAAAGAAACCCAAATTGTTTGAGAATAAACCCAGAATTCGGCGTTTGAATTCTTCGTAAACGAGTCCTTCAATTGAATCTGTACAAATGAATGAATATAGAGCATCATGATGAATTGTAGTGGGAGATTATGCGTAAAATCTTTTTAGGTCGTCCCCACTCCAACTTCTGGGGATCTGAAAACCTTCAGAAGTCATGAGGTAGTAAGCGTTAGGTCCAGCAACCTCGCGCACGATGTATGGACCTTCCCAATTTGGCTCAAGCTTGGGAACCCCCAAATTGCTACCGGCGAGGAGTCACCGCTTGAGGACTAAATCACCCCTGTTGAAAGTTCTGGGGTTGACCTTCCGGTTGTAATATCGTTCTATTCATCGTTTGTGCTCCAGACGTTTTATTGCTGCCAGCTCCCTTTTTTGTTCCAGGAGGTCTAGATCGACCCTTCGTGAATCGTCATTCTCATCTGCCCAATTTTGCAAAGCCTCAGGTTCGAAGCTGGTCGCAGCTTCTATTCTGGGAGAGAGGTGCTCTAGCTAAATTGGTATGACAACGTCCATTCCAAATGAGAGGGAGAATGGGGGACTCTTGGGTAACCTCGGAAGGAGCTGTGTTGTAAGCCCAAAGAGCTCCTGGTAACTCCTCCGGCCAGCGGGTTTTTGCGCCATCTAGGCGTTTCTTCAGAATGTTCAAGATGTTTTTGTTGGCAGCTTTCGCCTGTCCGTTGGTATGTGGATGCCACACAGAGGCATACTTGAGGTTGATCTGGTGCTCTTCGCAGAAATCATGGATCCTCTGATTGGCGAACAGAGTGCCGTTATCTGTGATAATTACCATCGGTACGCCATACTTGCAGACGATGTTGGCCCAGAGGAAGTTTTCGACGTTTTGAGCAGTGGGCTGAGTAAGTGGCTTAGCCTCAATCCACTTTGTAAAGTAGTCGACTGCAACTAGTATCCACTTGTAGCCCCTCATGGCCGTAGGCATTGGCCCTAAGAAATCCAGCCCCCAAATGGCGAAGGGCCAAGATGAGTTGATAGGCTTGAGGTATCCTGCAGGCTGCCTCTGCATGTCAGCGTAGTACTAGCATTGGGGGCACTTCTCTAGAAATACCTGAGCGTCCTTATGGATGTTGGGCCAGAAGAAACCCTGGCGTAGGATTCGCATAACTAGGCTTCTGCCCCGGGCATGTGTTCCACATTCCCCTTGGTGTACTGCTTCCATAACCTTCAAGGCCTCCTCTGGTCTCAAACATTTGGTGAGAGGTTTGGCATATGATCTCCTATAGAGCTCTCCGTTGATAAGGGTATACTTGGCGCAAGCAAGTTTTAGTTTCTGCGCCTCTCGTCTGTCATCAGGCTGAGTCCCACTCTTCAAGTAATCCAGGATCTCGTCCATCCAGCAGGGTGGTTGCTCCTCGGAAGAAACTTTGGTGCATTCGAAACTAGGCCTTTCGAACACCTGAGTCCGGTGGAGGTCGGGGAGCCCCTCTTTTGCGAGCCGGTCTGCTACCTGGTTCTCTTCGCGGGGTATGTGCGTCAGAGAGAAGTCCTCGAATAGAGAGATTAAGGACTTGGTCAGTTGCAGATACTTCTTCAAAACCTCGTCCTTTGTCTTAAACATCTCGTTCACCTTATTAACAACCAGCAGGGAATCACTGAACACCTGTATGCGCTTCACAGCCATGCTAAGTGCGAAGTTCAACCCTGCAATGAGGGCTTCATACTCTGCCTGATTATTGGTTGCCTTGAACTGGAGTGTCAAGCCTGATGAAGCACAGCCCCCATTGGGCTGGTTAAGAGGATCCCAGCCCCCTGAGATTGCGACCCGGACGCACCATCAACATGAAGTGACCAGAGGTTCGTCAAGGTTTTGGCTGGCGGTGGTTCCGACGTAGAAAACTCAGCGACGAAGTCGGCCAGGGCCTGGGCCTTGATTGCTATCCTCGAGACAAACCTGATGTCATACTCTCCTAGTTCGATAGACCATTTGAGTAATCTTTCTGAAACCTCGGGAGTATGCAATATCTTTAGGAGCAATTGATCCTTGACGACCTGAATAGTATGGGCTTGAAAGTAAGGTCGTAGCTTTCTGACAGTCATCAGAAGGGCCAGGGCCAGCTTCTCCAGAGTGGGATATCGACTTTCGGTGTCTAGGAGTATGTGACTGGTATGGCAGATAGGATGTTGAACTCCCTTTTCGCTATCTAGGAGGACCGCTGAGACCGCAGTGTCAGATACTCCTAGATAAAGAGAGAAGACCGTACCTTCCTTTGGTGCTACTAATATCGGGGCCGAGGTTAGGTACATTTCTTCAGCTCGACGAAGGCAGCTTCACACCCGCCGTCCCACTATTCTTTCTTACTGTTGCGCAAACACCGAAAGAAAGGGGAACACCGATCACCGGCTTTTGAGATAAATTTGCCCAAGTTGTTGATCCGCCCTACTAGCTTTTGGATCTCTTTCACCGTCTTCGGAGAGGGCATGCTTAGAATGGCTGATATCATATCGGGATTGGCCTCTATCCCTCTGACAGAGATTAGATATCCCAAAATTTTTTCTGAAGCAGCTCCGAAGGTACACTTAGCAGGGTTAAGCTTGAGGTTGTACCTTCGGAGGGTGTCGAGCGTTTCCCGGAGATCACCAAGGTGCTCTGTTAAGGTTTTACTTTTGACCAGGATGTCATCTACATAAGCTTCGAGATTCCTCCCCCTTTGATTCTTGAAGACTGCGTCAATCATGCGCTGATAGGTAGCACCGGCATTCTTGAGACCGAAGGGCATGACCCTATAGCAGTAGGTCCCATAGTCAGTGATGAAGGCTGTCTTCTCTTCATCCCCCTCGGCCATCCATATTTGGTGATACTCGGAGAAGGCATCCAGCAAGCTCATAACCTCGTACCCAACGGTACGGTCTACCATCGTGTCGATACGATGGAGGGGGTAGGTGTCTTTAGGACAGGCCTGATTCAATGACCTGAAGTCTACGCACATTCTCCATTTCCCACTGGCCTTTCTTACCATCACAATGTTGGTTAATCATCGGGGATATTATACTTCCCTGATGTAACCGGCTCCTAGCAGTTTTGTGATTTCCTCCTTGATGGCATCCTGTCTTTCCCCGGCCATTACTCTCTTTCTTTGTGCAATGGGGGAGACGGCCTGAGAGACATTCAGGTGGTATTCGCAAATAGTCCTGTCCATGCCTGTAACATCTTCGGGGGACCATGCAAAGACATCGATATAATCTGAAAGCAAGGCAGTAACTTCTGCCTGCTGCTTCTCATTCAAATAAGATGAAACATTTACAATTTTGGAAGAGCCTTCACCTCCTAAGGCTACGCTGATGACACCTTCCTGCGGTGTGACTGGTTAGGTTTCTCTAGGATCCATTTGGTTGACTACAAGCTGCGCTGCTATTTGAAAGCAGCGGGTAGCTTGTATTGCATCTTCTCGGATGGTGACAACGTCGCTGGAGGTCGGAAACTTAGCGCATAGGTGGGGCGTGGAAATCACCATCCTGAAGCAGTTTAGAGTTGTCCTCCCCAGGATGGCATTGTAGCCCAATTTAGCTCTGATGACTGCGAAGTTGACCATGCTCATAGCGTGGCCGTTGTTATCGCCAAAGGAGACAGGAAGAGTAATGAATCCCAAAGGTTGGATCCTTTCACCGGAGAAACCGAGTAGGGTAGTCCCAGCGTGGAGGAGGTTAGTTCTTTTGAGTCCCATCTGGAGGAAGGCGGACTCAAAGAGGATGTCGGCGGCGCTCCCAGAGTCGAGGAGTACCCGCCGGACATTGAAGTCAGCAATGCGGGTGACGACCACTATCGGATCGTTATGTAAGTTGCCCTGCTGGGGGAGATCTTTACTGCAGAACGTAAGAGGGATGGATGAGGCATGATGCTCAGAGATGCCGCTAACTTCTGCGTCCTGGCGCTGAGCGGTTGGGTCAATGCTAAAGATAACATTGATCGTTCTGGTGGCCGGAGGATAAGGGCGCCCTTGCTGGCTAGGACCCACAAACACTAGGGCCTTGGTAGGAGCTTTGGCGACTTCGGGGGCCTTCCCCTTCTAGGCGGCGGTGAAGGTTGGGGCCATCTGCATGAATTCCTCAAGCTTGCCCTGATTTAGCAGCTTCTCGAGCAAGATTCTGAGGCCTCGACAGCGGTGAATCCTGTGCCCATAGTTCCCGTGGAACTCGCAGTAGTCGTTGGGATCTACTCCAGGCGGTGGCGCTGGCCTAGGCCCAGAAGGTCGTATCCAACCCTGCTTAACGGCCGCCGCGTAGACCTCGGGGAGTGGTCTAGATAGAATAAATTTTGGGGACAGAGCTTGTCGGGGCCTCCCCTTTTCCCGATCATGAGGCCTGGTCATTTGTATCCTCGAGACTGGGGGTTCGGCACCCCGATGTTTCCTCTTGTTTCTCTCCTGCCTAACCCCGAAAATGCCTGTGGGGGAGGATTCGGCATCCTCTAGGAGCATGAACTAGCTGGCTCTAGCCACCAGCTCTGGATAACTCCGAGGTTTGGCCAACTGTAGGGATTTGGACAAGTCCCCTACTTTGAGCCCTCTCTGGAAGTTGTGCATGGCCACTGCAGGCTCTACGTCCTCAGCTTCAGCCGCAGCGGCAAAGAAGCGGTTGGTGTAATCCCGGAGTTTTTCTCTCTCGCCTTGCTTGATGTTAGCGAGGACCATGTCGGAGACGACCATGCGGGTCTGCCCTATGAAACGGGCGATCAACTCCCACTTCAAATGTTCATAAAAGGAGATGTGACCCCGGGGCAGCTTAATGAACCAGCTGAACGCTGCCCCTTTCAGAGTGTTGGCCAGAAGGTGACACCTCGTGACCACGTCCGGCTGGCGGTATCGGACGGCGGCTTCAAACCCCTGCACATGCTAACGGGGATCTTTTGCGCCTCTGTAAACCTCCAGTCTGGGTGGCCGGAAGTCTTCTGGGATGGGAGCCAAACGGATGGCATCGGAAAAAAGGGCATTTCCGTCCATCGGCCCAAAGAAAGGATCAGGTCCGTGATGAGGAGCCTGAGCGCCAGGAAAGAGGGGGTCTCTTTCGGCTAGGAATGGAGGGAAAGCAGGTGGAAGAAAGGCGGGTTGTGGTAGTGGACAATGTGGAAAGGGGTCTTGATGAACCTCCTGGAAATGGAAAGGACGTCTAGGTCGTCTGGAAGAACCAGAAGATTGGATGGAGGGTAGTGCGTCCAGGGGCGCCGGTGCGAGGATTCCAGCGACAAGAGGATGTGGGGCCGGGGCCGCCGCGACTGTCGGAATCAATTTTGGGACCGCCGCGACCGGCGGAGGAGCAGGGTTTCCCGCCACCGTGGGGAGAGGAAGTACTGCGCACACCGGGTGAGTCTGTCTGAGAATCACGGCCTGTTGCGCCGTGAGGCCGGTTACCAAGTCAGTGAGATTGGCGAGCATCCCCTGGAGTTCTGAGACACGGGTGCCCCCGGACGAAGAAGCAGACCCGGCGCGATGCCAGGAAGTTGAAGTTGAGGCCCCATCGTCCGGTGCCCGGACAGAGGGTTCCCCTACGTGTAGACTGCGGGCGGCAGAGTTGGTTTTGCGCGTTCTGGCCACCATCTTCCCAGGTCTCAATGAAAGCGCCAGAAGATGTTGACGTAGGATGTGGGGGTCCCAGGAAATACCAAAGAGAAAGAGAGTTCCGGGAGACGGCGGCGCGCAATAAGGGGGTGAGACTGTTAATGAAAACTCAAGGAGAGAACCAACTCAGAAACAACTAGAGAAGCACACAGAGATTTAAGGTGGTTCAGGGAGGAAATCCCCTACGTCCACCGGTTGATCAGCAGAAAAGATTTACTAATAGGAAAAAGTAGCCCTGAAGGCTCATACAAAATGCGTTCTCAAGAAGAAGAAGAAGAAGGAGGAGAAGGTGGAGAAGGAGGGAGAGAGCTCCTCAGTTGGGGCTCTGTTACAAAGAGATTAGAATATCCAAAATCCAGAGTCTGAGTCTTTCTTTGTTTCTTTTGTCTACCTCTGTCTCTATGTGTATCCGGGCCTCATTTTTGGCTGGGACTGTTCAACGGTTTTTATAGCCATTGAGCATGCGTGGCTTCGTCCTGGTTTTTCGGAGAAAAGGTGATGGGCGGGCTCTGAGCGCCGTTTGTCTGTCACTGAAGAGGTCCGCGGCTGTACGAGGAAGATGGTAGCTTTTAATGCTGGTACCTCCTCTGAAAAAGGGGGTCTGTACGGAGAACGACGGGGTTAGGTGAAGTTGATTGTGACAGGCGTTAGTTCGTATCCTCGTGCCCGAGGTTTACCAGGTCTGTCCTGGGATATCGGGGGCTAGGCTAGGCTAAAACCTCGTGTCTGACGTTTGACCTGGTCAAAACCTAAAGCTGAGTCAGTAATTCAATAAATCAAAAATGGAGGCCAGTCAGGCGCCACGTGTTCGGTCTAGATGCAGCGCAGGAACCACGTGTTAACACTTGCTTTTCACGACAACTCCTTACAATTAATAATTAGTAGATTACTTTACCTTTATCATAGTTCGAGCATAGGCAGGAATATAAATACGACAAGAAACTATTTTCAATTCATTAACTTTAAAACATAATTTTAAAACTCCATAATTACTTCTTTAAATATATATCATCATAAGCTTAATAAAATCAAACTAACAGTACTTACTCAAATCAAACTAACATTTATATCACACGAAACTGCATCTTAATAAGCATGAATTTAACAGTAATTGAAAATATCCCAATTAAACTACCTTTTATGTTTCTTTAATCATTCATATCACATATAAATATAAATCAAACTAATTGATTTATTTATAACTTTCATTTACTAAACAATTTAAAACACTTGTCTATCCCTTTTAGGTCATTTTGAAGCTTTGATAAATCCTTTATCTCTCAAGTTTTTCCCCTCCTAATTGTTGTCCAAGTGAAGAATTAGAAGAGGTTATTCCCTAGAGCTGAGATAGGTGAAATATTAGTCTTAACACGTGGTTCCAGTGCTACATCCCTGCCGTACACGTACGCCGAGCTGACATTTAGCATTTATTTATTTACTAATTTATTTCTCTGTTCCCACAAGTCTCAAATCTCGGTCAAACCTCGACCACGAGGGTTCAACCAAGCCTCGTCCACGACGAGCCAGAACCATCCCTGCTAACATCGATGACGATGTTACTCAGCTGTATCTATCACAGTCAGCATGGCCCGACAGTGCCGTTCCCCGTACAAGATACCTTTTTCCAGACCCGCGAATCAACGATCTGCATGCTCCAGCTATCACGGATCCCCAGAAGTAGTACCAATATTAAAAGATCATGCTCCCCTGTTGCTGCTTTTGGTCCCTCCAGCGGCCGACAAGCGGCACGAGCGCAGAGCTTGTTCACCTTCTTTTCTCCAAAAAACTAGGACAAAGCTGTACAGTCCATCACTTACCAATACCCTTGAACAGTCTTCAAAGCCAAGGGGGAATAAAAAGGATCAAGAGACCAAAGGATCGAGGAATCAGAAGATCGGAAGAGGAAAGAATCAATAAGAGCGGCCAAGGCGCAAGCAACTTCTCTGATTCTCTCATTCTGACTGTATTAGAGTCCCAATTGAGGAGCTCTCTCTCTCCCTCTCTCTCTCTCTCTCTCCCTTCCTCTCTAAGCATTGTATTAGCCCTCACAACTACCTTTTTCTCTAGTGAAATCTCTTCGCTGATCGTATGGTGGACGTAGGGGATTTTCACCTTAAATCTCTGTGTTCTTCTGGATGCCCCGAACTCTATCTCCCTCTTAAGCTTTGACTGACGGGCTTATTCCTCTGCGCACTGCCGTCTCAGGGCTCTCTCTCTTTTTTGGTGTTTCTTGGGATCCCCTACATCTCACGTCAACATCTTCTGGTGCTTTCATTGAGACTCTGAGAAGATGGTGGCTAGAACTCGCAGAACCAACACTACCGCCCGCAGTACACATGCAGGTGAACCTTCCGTTCGAGCGCTAGACGATAGAGTTTCATCTTCAACCTCTCGCCACCGGGCGGAATCTGCTTCCTCCTCCAGGGGTACCCTCGTCTCAGAACTTCAGGGGATGCTGGCGAACCTCACCGACCTGGTCACTGGCCTCACAGCCCAACAGGCCGTGATTCTCAGATAGACCTAGTCGGTCTGTGCAGCAGTACTTCCTCCTCCACTGATCGTGGCGGCTCCTGAACCTTTCCCGCTGGCCGCGGTGGCCCATGATCATCTTCCGCCGGCTGCGACGGCTCTTGCTCCTCCTGTCCCGCTGGTCGCGGCGGCTCCTCCGCCTCTCCCGCTTGTCGCAGCGCCTTCCATCCAGACGTCTGGCTCTTCTCAACTGCTCAGATGCCCCTTTCACCTCCAAGAGGTTCACCAGAATCCTCTTCCACCTCAGCCTGCTTTCCTTCCACCTACCTTCCCTCCTTTCTTTGCCGGAAGAGACCCTCTCTTTCCAGGCATTCAGGCCCCTCATCATGGGCCTGCCCCTTCTTCGGTCTGATGGACGACAATGCCCCTTTTGTCGATATCATCCGGTTGGCTCCAATCCCAAAAGACTTCAGACCGCCTAGGCTTGAAGCTTACAAGGGCGCAACTGACCCCCGAGAGCATGTATAGGGGTTTGAGGCGGCAGTCCGCTACCGACAGTCTGATGAAGCCACCAAGTGCCACCTCCTGGCCAACACACTGAAGGGGGCAGCATCTAGCTAGTTTATCAAGCTGCCTAGGGGTCACATCTCCTCCTATGAACATCTGAAATGGGAGCTGATCGCCTGCTTCATCAGCCGGACCTGAATGGTCGTCTCCGACATGGTGCTCGCCAATATCAAGCAAGGCGAGAAGGAAAGTCTCCGAGATTACACAAACCGCTTCTTCGCCGCTGCAGCAGAAGCTAAAGATGTCGACCCTGCCGTGGCCATGCACAATTTTCTGAGGGGACTCAAGACTGGAGATTTGTCTAAGTCTCTGTAGCTCGCCAAATCTCGGAGCTACCTAGAGCTGGTGGCCAGGGCCAGTCAATTCATGCTCCTAGAGGATGCTTAGTCCTCTCCCCCCAGTGTTTCTAGAGCCAAGCAGGAGAAAAAGAGAAAACATCGAGGCAATGAACCCCCGACCACGACGATGTATATGACTAGAGGTCGTGGTCGAGATGAAGGGAAACTGCGACACACTTAGCACCAGAAGCACTTCTCTCGGCCGCTTCCTAAAGTCTATGCGGCGACCGTCAAACAAGGTTGGATACGGCCTGCCGGACCCAAGCCAGTGCCTTCAGTCGGAGTGGACCCTGATAATTATTGTGAGTTCCACGAGAACTATGGGCATAGGCTTCACAAGTGCCGAGGCCTTAGATCTCTGCTCGACAAACTGGCGGATCGAGGCAAGCTCGAGGAGTTCATGCAGATGACACCAACCTTCAACGCTGCCTAGAAAGGGAAGGCCCCCGAAAATACTAGGACTCCTGCTAAAGCTCTGCCATCTCCAGGCCCCAACCAGCCTGGGCGTCCTTATCCTCCTGCTGCTAAGACAATCAATGTCATTTTTAGCATCGACCCTGCTACCGCTCACTGCCAAGAGATCGAGGTTGGCGACATCTCTCAATAGCATGCTTCCTCTATCCCGCTCACCTTCTGCCAAGAAGATCTCCCCCAATAGGGTAACTTCAACAACGACCCAATCGTGGTCACCGCCCGTATCACTGATTTTGATCTTTGGCGAGTCCTATTTGACTCTGGGAGAGCCGCTGATATCCTGTTTGAATCTGCCTTCCTCCAGATGGGGCTCAATGAAGCGAACCTCCTCCAGAGGAAGCGAATCTCCGGAGAAAGAGTACAGCTGCTGGGTTTCATCTCTTTGCTCATCTCCTTCTGCGATGACAATGGCTATGCCATGAGCATGGTGAACTTCGCTGTCATCAGAGCTAAATCTAGCTACAATGCCATCCTTGGAAGAACAACTCTTAATTCCTTCGGGATGGTGATCTCCATGCCTCATCTCTGCGAGAAGCTCCCTACCTCCAGCGGCATTGTCACCATCAGAGGAGATGTCAGGAAGGCTACTCGGTGCTTCCAGATCGCCGCACAGTTCGTCATTGATCAACTGGACCCCAGGGAATCTAAACCAGTTGTGCCACAAGAGGGGGTCATCAATGTAACCTTGGGGGGGAAGACTCTTCTAAAGTTGTAAATTTATCATCGTCCATGAATGACATGTAGCAGGCAGAGATCATTGCTTTGCTTTTTGAGTATATCGACGTCTTTGCTTGGTCTCCTGAGGATATTTCGGGTGTTGACAGGGCTATCTGTGAGCACCGTCTGAACATAACTAGTGCTGCCATTCCCATAAAATAAAAGAAGAGGGTTATGGCAGGAGAAAGGTAGAGTGCTATTGAAGAGGAAATCAACAAATTACTTAGAGCAGGCTACATCAGGGAAGTTCAATATCCCCACTGGCTCACCAACGTTGTCATGGTGAAGAAGGCCAACAAAAAGTGGAGAATGTGCGTAGACTTTCGCACATTGAATCAGGCCTGTCCCAAGGACACTTATCCTCTCCCACGTATTGACGCGATGATGGACCGTACTTTCGGGTACAAGGTCATGAGCTTTCTAGACGCTTTCTCCAGATACCACCAAATCCGGATGGCTAAAGAAGATGAAGAAAAGACTGCCTTCATCACCGACTTTGGCATATATTGTTACAACATCATGCCCTTTGGTCTCAAGAATGTCGGCGCCACTTACCAGCGCATGATAGATGCTGTTTTTAGAGGCCAGAGGGGCAGAAATCTTGAGGCATACGTCAATGACATCCTGGTGAAAAGTAGAAGCATGGAGGGGCACCTCACTGACCTCAAGAAGATGCTGAGCGCGAAGTTTAGACCCGCGATGAGAGCTTCATATTCTGCTTGGGTATTAGTAGCCTTGAATTGGAGGGTCACTCCTGGTATAAGGTAGCTCCCATTGGACTGATTAGAAGAATTCCAGCCCCCTGAGATTGCGACCCAGATGCACCATCGACATAAAGAGACCACGACACAATCTGATGTATGGCAAGTGGTCGTTCTGGAGTAGAGAGCTCAGCGACGAAGTCTGCCAATGCCTGAGCCTTGATTGCTGTTCATGGGATGTATTTGATGTCGTATTCGCCCAGCTCGATGGACCATTTGAGAATCCTCCCTGAGACCTCGGGAGTGTGCAGTATCTTCAAAAGTGGTTGGTCAGTGACCACTTGGATAGTGTGGGACTGGAAGTAAGGACGTAGCTTTCTCGCCGTTATTAGGAGAGCTAAAGCGAGTATTTCCAGCATGGGGTATCAGCTCTCAGCATCCAAGAGTATGTGGCTAATGTAGAATATAGGGTGCTATATCCCCCTATCATCATTCACGAGGACAGTTGAGACCGAAATGTCTGATACACCCAGATATAAAGATAAAATCGCCCCTTCCTTGGGTGCCACCAGTATCGGTGTCGAAGTAAGATATCTCTTTAGCTCTATGAAGGCAGCTTCGCATTCATCAGTCCACTAGCCCTTTTCATTGCTGCGCAAACACCAGAAAAAGGGTGAACAATGGTCTCCAGCCTATGAAATGAACCTGCCTAGGCTGTTGATTCGTCCTGCCAGCTTCTGAATTTCTTTTGTCGTTTTAGGAGAGGGCATGTTCCGGATCGCCAAAATTTTATCTGGATTGGCTTCTATCCCTCTGGCTGAAATCAGATAGCCTAGAAACTTCCCTGAGACAGCGCCAAAGGTGCACTTGGCGGGATTGAGCTTAAGGTTGAACTGGCACTGAGAGCACTTCTCCACGAACGTCTGGGCGTCCTTGTGGGTATTAGGCCAGAAGAATCCCTGGCATAGGATTTGCATGACCAAACTTCGACCACGAGCGTGGGTTCGACACTCCCCTTTGTGAACAGCCTCCATGACTTCTTGAGCTTCTTCAGGCCTCAAGCACTTGGTGAGGGGTCTGGCATAAGATCTTCTGTAAAGTTCTCCATCGATGAGGACATATTTGGCGCTGTCAAGCCTCAATTTCTTCGCCTCTTGACTGTTATCGGGCTGTCCCTTTTTTCAAGTAGTTGAGGATCCCGTCCATCCAACAAGGCGGATGCTCAGAGTGGATTTCCGCGCATTCAAAATTGGGTTTGTCAAATACTTGAGTTCGGCTTAGGTCGGGGAGCACCCATTTTGCGAGCCGATCTGCCATTTGGTTCTCTCCTCTGGGAATATATACCAGGGAGAATTCTTCAAATTGAGAGATTAAGGATTGAGCTTGCTGTAGATATTTTTTCAGAACCTCGTCCTTTGTTTTGAATGCTCAATTCACCTAGTTGACGGCCAATTGGGAGTCGCTGAATACTCGTATGCTGACAGGCAAAGACAACCTTGTGGATATCTCAGGCCTATCAACTAGTCTTGGCCCTTCGCTATTTGGGGGTTGGACTTCCTAGGCCCAATGCCTACAGCCATGAGGAACTACAAATAGATACTGGTTGCAGTCGACTACTTTACAAAGTGGATTGAAGCCAAGCCACTTACTTAGGCTACTGCTCAGAATGTCGAAAACTTCCTATGGGCTAACATTGTCTGCAGATATGACATGCCGATGGTGATCATTATAGACAATGGCACTTCATTCGCTAACCAGCGAATTTACAACTTCTGTGCCCAACATCAAATCAACCTCAAGTATGCATCTGTCTGACACTCTCATACTAATGGACAGGCAGAGGCTGCTAACAAAAACATCCTGAATATTTTAACGAAATGCTTAGAAGGCGCCAAAACCCGCTGGCCGGAAGAATTACCAGGTGCTCTTTGGACTTACAATACTGCTCCCTCCGAAGTCACTCAAGAGTCACCTTTTTCTCTATCATTCGGAATGGATGTCATCATACCGGTCGAGCTAGAACACCTCTCCCCCAGAGTGGAGGCTGCGGCCAACTTCGATTCCGAAGATCTGCAAGCTTGGATGAATGAAAACGATAATTCACGACGGGTTGACCTAGACCTCTTAGAGCAAAAAAGACAGTTGGAAAATTTTGAAAATAATGCTAAAATTTAAATTTTAAAATTTTCTTTACTTTAATTTAATTTTTCAAAATTTAAAATCAAATTTTAAATTTAAATTTTAAATTTTACAACAATTAATTTGCATTTTGAATTAAAATATTTTTCTCTTGAATACATATTAAATACTAAAAATTATTAAAAATAATATATATTTATTATTTATTATTTTCAAATGTAAATTTTTAATTATTTATTTAAGTTTTAGAAATTTTATGTAATAGAGAGATGGGCAGCGCTCAAACGCCAGGAGCATAAACGTTGAGTGGAAAGATACTTTAACAGCAAGGTTAAATCCAGGGCTTTCATTCAAGGCAATTTGGTACTCAAACGACGACTTCTTGCTGGCTTAGCGGTTCCCAAACTCGAACCTAACTGGGAAGGCCCTTACATCATGCGCCAGGTTCTGGACCTAACGCATACTATCTCATGACCTCTAATGACACTCAACTCCCCAGAACTTAGAGTGGAGATGATCTGAAGAAATTTTACGCCTAAATCAAAATGACAACCCATCTTTATTCTCCCTACATAAGAATTCTTTGTACAGATTCGTTCAGGAATTTATTACACAAATTCAATCAACGAATTTAAGGACATTCTTTATTAATAGACATTTGGGTTCTTCTAAAATATATCTAAATTTCTTTATGCTGTCTCAGAGGTTATATTTTGGATTCAGGAGTTCTTGCAATACTGGATCTCATCCGTTAAATCATATTGAGGTATTCATCAACCTATTATCTATTACCCAGGTATGATCCTAATCTCAAACTCTCAACCATCATACCCGAGGCTCCCAAGCCTCGTACACGATGGTTCATTATACTCACCTTCCATATACGAAGATCACCGAGCCTAATTACTCCTGGCAGGCGGGGTCTCCGACCTACATTTGGAACCCTTTCATAAGCCCATCTGGCTAGCAGAAGGTCTGAAGGTCTGCTCGTAACCTTAGGGCAGTCTTTGTTATCTACTCATGATACAGGTCCCTCCTAAGCAGAGTGTCTTCGCTTCCCACTAGGATCTGCCGATCTAACAGGGGTCAGCCCTTGCCTCAAGTACAAATATCGGGAATAATATTTTAGATGATCGTCTTTTTGGCATTGGGTCAGATAACTCTTCATAGGCAGGATCTTCACTATTATCATTACTTCTTTCCTGTGCAGGCACGTAAAGGAGTAATTTTAAGCCAAATTCAGGAAATCCCTGGGGTCAGCCCATGCCTTAAGTACAAACATCGGAGACGATGTTTCAGACTCTCCAAGTCCTTTTGGCAATGGGTCAGATAATTCCTCCTAGGCGGGATTTCTCCTGTTATCATTGTTTCGTTCCTATGCGGATTTATAAGGTTTCAAAAGTTCAAACTGGGGGTGCTCAATGTGATTCAAAGCCTTTATTATTAACTTGTTATAAAGGGTCTTCTCATAGAGTCATAATCAGAATATCTCAAACCTCATACAAAGGTATTTGTTCATTTTACACATCAGAATAGGAAGGTACGCAAAAGAAAACAAACTTTTTCATTTCTTCATTTTCAAAATTACAGGATTGAGATTACAATCGCTCATCTTATAAGGAAAGTTGGTTAGCCTTCACTGATCCCATCCAAAAGATCAAACATCTGTTGGATAAGGTCATCAGTTAAATCAAACCCCTCCTCCTTGTAAATAGGATCAGCGGCCATACAAGGAAAGGGATCCACTTCCCAAAGGTCAGAGGCAGTAATCTTGTCCCCTTGGATCAAAGTGGAAGCCAATCCTTCCCAGGCCCGCTTGATCCCATCTAACCTCTCCTGCCTGCAGGGTAAGCTCATCTTATAGGCTTTCACAGCTGCCGTAGACCTCTCCACAGGGCCTTGTTATCAACCTTTATCGCGCCCATTGCAGACTTGTACACTGCAAGTTCCTCCTACAGTTTAGCATTTTCCTCCTACGCGATATCAAGCTGAGAAGACTTCATTGCGAGCTCGACCCTCAAGGCCTCGATTTCTTCATCCCATTGATGAAGCTGACGTCCTTATTCCAACACTTGCTCTTCTGTCATCAGGGCCCTGTTCAAAGCCACTAGTAGGCGAGCGAGTATCTGCAACAAAAACAGAGTTAGCTCACGAGGAAAAATAAGAGAGAAGGCCTAAGAGAGAATCCTTACCGTGGCTACCCTATTGGCAAAGCATGAGTAGAGCTCTGGTGTTGAGGTCATTTCTAACTTCTCCTCCAAGTCTTTTGTCACCAGGTCGCTTCCCAGGGCCAGAACTACTTCTCCTCGGTAGATGCCGCCTTGGTTCGCAGATGACAGGGAGACTACAATCAACCTTCTCTAATCTTCTTTGGTTCTCACAGTGAAATTGGTGCTGTAAATTGGTGCTGTAAGGGGGCTCGATGCTCTGCTGCCAGTCATGAAACCCCTCTACAGCAAGACCTTCCTCCTCTTTACCTCTCCCTTTCTTCGCTGGGGGCTTTGGACTCGCACCCTCGGAGGGACCCCTTTTCTTCTTAGGGACCTCCCTGAGATTTAAATCCAGGCAGGGGCTCCCTACATTCTCCCTGCCTTGGCCTCCCTCGGCCTTATTCCCTTTCTCCTTTTCCCCTATGACAATCCCTTTGTCACCCTTAGGGATTATTTGGGGCTTGGCGGCTATCATGGGTTCCTTCCCCTTTCCCATGTAAAACCCCAGCTCAGCTAAAGTCTTTTGTCATCTGCGGCGTCCTCAGGAGAGGACATTACATCAACGGCAGTTCCGCAGCAGACCGGCTCCAGAACCTCTATCACCTCTTCCTCCTCCGCCACCTCAGTAATCTCTTTACTGAGCTGAGCGGTGGGAGGCTGCCCTCTCCTAGCCCTCTTCATTAGAATCGTGCCAGGAGGCTAGTTGACCTCCTTGAAGATGACATATCCAAGCAACTTGGCGTTCAAGGATATGTCATTCTTCATGAGCCTGAGGAAGCCCTTTAGGGGCCAGCTCTGCCCCTTCAGCATCTCCAAATTCTTCTGGATGGTCGTCTCAGCCATCCACTTAGTGTTGCCGATGAACTTAGGAGGGCAGACTCCGGGCTTCAGGGGGATCCCCAAATCTCCTCCTACAAAGAAGTAGTAGTCCCTCTAGTCTGAGTGGGAACTACTTGCCCCTAAGAACAACACCTTCCTAGTCCTTGACCGCAGGGCCAAGCATCCTCCATACCCAGGTATCGCCATCCAGCTTAACAGACTTCTGAACAACGTCAGGCTCCATGGTATCTCCTGAGCCTGCAATAGCTTCAGGAAGGAGTGCATGTAAGCGACAGCGTTGGGGGAAAGTTGCGCCGACACAATCTGGTACGAGTTCAAGACTTCCTTGAACTCTGGTTGCGGCGGCAGTATCAAACCGTACTCCATTTGGGTCTGGTATACACATACCGCTCCTTCAGGGGGACTATTTGGTCGGAAATCGACGGTAGGGGGGATGACCATCAGGCTGGGGTTTCCTCTAAATCCTCTGGTCGTGTTGAGCACCTCGTGCTCCATCAGGAGACTCTCCTGATAGCTGGTATCCCTCCGAAACTATTCGGCCAGTTTGGCCTACTCGATCTCTCCTCCTCCCATTGCTTGGTTTTGCGATGGACGGAGTGAGGGTTTCCCTTTCTCTCTGAGTTTGAAGGCGGACAAATGCTTCAGTTTCCCCTTGAGAAAGGTCTTTATGGCAAACAGCTGTGACCATCCGTCTTCTAGTCGTCTGATCTTTTTGATTAGCGCGCAGGAGCGATCAAGCAGTCTGTTTTTTCTGACAAGTTCGAAATTCGAAGCGGTGCACGGTTATCAAAGTGCCACTTCCCCACGTTTCGCCATACGTCGTGCATGATGGTTCATAATGCGCAATGTTTCAAAACGTGCTATTCTTTTTGTCATCTTTATTATTATCATCCGATGTTTTATAATCGTGCACGATGATAGTCACTTTCCTTTTAACTTAGGATTTATCATTGGTTTTATAGTTTTACACTTATGAATTCTTATTCTTTTCTAAACTCGTGGTGCCTCCTTCAAACACGAAAGAAAAGATAAAAATGCAAACAAAATTTATTCAGAACAAGTTTTTGAAAGAAAAAATGCATTTCATTAATGATAAAATTTGTTACAATTTCATTCCTTTGTTCTCTTATATGTTTCTTTCATGAGTACAGGAAAAATAAAAAAAATACAAGGCTTCAGAACTTAGACACCTAGCGTAATAGTATCGACCTCAAATATTAGGGAACCCCCTGATAATAAGAAGCAGATCGCCCGGGAGCTACTAGGACTCCTCTCCTCGACAATCATTCCTTCAAATGTAATGTTGATGATAAGACTGAGGAGTCAGATTATCGCTCTTCTCGGGGAGAAGCTTGCTGCGGTGCCGCTGGAGGAACGCTCTGGCCTAGCCATCGGGCTTCGAGGGGAGTAATTTGGCCCTCTTCAGGACTCCTGCGGAGAGGAGATAGATGATATCCCCTGCCAACGTAGAACCTTGCTGGAGGAACCTCCTCTGAACCATTGCTCCCAGCATCGAAAAACCTGTTTGGACCCTTAGGACCATAGAAGGAAAGAACCGCGGGACTTCTGATATTCTCCTGGTCTAAGATACTTACATCAATCAATGTATGCAGGAGGACATCAAAAGCTGCCTGATTCTTCACATGGTGACCCACCGGCGAGGCACTGACAATGTTCACCACCCTCCTCACTGCTTCTTCCAGATCCTCCATACGTCGTCCCCGCCATCCAGAGTTGTTCTCCACCAAGGCCCGCAGAGAGCGCACCTCAGACTTCAGCAGCTCCTCTCGGTGGTGAGTTTCGGAGGCCACTTCCTTCGCCCCCGACGATACCTCCCTGGCCTTCACAACTTCATCCCTTAACCAATCTCTTTCCTCTTTCAAAGCCTCATTTTTATCGTATAGCTCCTTTATCCTCTTTTGGAGGTCTTTGGCCCCCTCTTGGCCCTTGTCCTCCTTCCTCTGGCCCTCTTCTCCGGCCTTCTCTCGTCTTTTATCACCCCCAAGGATAATTTTCTTGTTACTCTTGGCGACCGCCTTGGGCTTGGTCAGTGTTGCAGGCTCCTTACCTTTACCTGCGCATCTGAGTACCTCGGCCAGAGCCTTCCCGTCTTCCGTGGTATCGTCCGAGTACCACGTTGACAACAATCCCGCTGCCAACTGGCTTCAGAACCTCTATGTCTCCTTGCCCCTCGCTCACCTCAACAATTTCATTGCTGAGTTGGGCAACTGGGGGCTATCCCCTCCTGGCCCTCTTCATTAGGACTGTGCTAGGAGGTAGAACCGTCTCCTTAAAGACGACATATCCTAACGTTTGCGTGTACAAGGATATGTCATTCTTCACGTGCCTAAGGAATTCCTTCAGGGGCCAGTTCTGCCCCTTCAGCTTCTCCAGGTTCCTCCTTATCCCTTCACCAGCCATCCACCTGGCATCCCCGATGAATTCAGGTGGGCAAACTCCGACCTTAAGGGGATGCCCAAATCCCCGCCTACGAAGAAGTAGTAGTCCCTCCAGTCTGAGTGGGAGTTGCTCGCCCCGGAGAATATCGCCTTCCTCATCTTCGATCTCAGGGCCAGGCATTCTCCGTATCCAGGCACCGCCATCCAGCTAAACAGGCTCCTGAACTTCGGCTGTGGAGGGAGCATCATCTCATATTCTACCTGAGCCGGTAAACGCACACCGCTCCGTCTGGGGGTCTGTTTGGACGGAATTCGGCGACAGGCTGGATGACCATGAGATTGGGATTTCCCCTAAAACCCCCTGTTGTGTTGAGCACTTCGTGCTCCATCAAAAGACTCTTCTAATAGCTAGAGTCATTCTCAAAAAGGGCGGCCAAATCTGCCCACTCAATTTCTCTTCCCCCCATTGCAAGGCTTTGCGATGAGCAGGCTCAAAGAGGTTTCTTCCTTAGGGTTTGAAGAGGAGTTTCAAACTTCTCCCCTCGAAAAAAGCTTTTTTGGGAACAACTGTGACCCTTCATTTTTTGGCTGTCTGATCTTATCGATCGGCGGGCTAGCCCGATCCAGCTGTTTGTTCTTCTGACAGCTTCAGAATTTGAAGCGGCGCACTGATATCGAAGCGTCTCTCCCCTCTTGCAACCATGTTCTTACCGGCCCATTCTGAGTTACTAAGAGCTAGGAAGCCAATTTATCTTCCAGCCTGTACAACTTCCCTAGCTCCTCTATGTGATTATCTTGAGAGCGCTTTGTGATCTGCTTATTTCAAACAAGCTCTGCTATCCTCCTGAGATAGCGAACTTCCCCTTCCTCCAGACTCTTCAAAGATTTTACCACCTCCAGGACCTGGGAGGTGTTCTTCAGGATCCTCTCCTCTTCCCTCCTTATTTCAAACAATCTGTCCCCCAGGTTGCCTCCTGACCCTTCAATGCCAAGGGCGACTTCAGGGGCAACCCGCGGAACCTCCACCTTCTCCTTAGTCACCTCTTCCATCTTGTTGCCTTCTCCCTTCCTTCCCTTCTTTTCCTTGTTCTCATCATTTCGAGCAACCGCTGGAAGAAGACAAGGAAAGGAAGGTCTCTTTACCTTCGAAGGAAGAGGGACCGACTCACCAAGAGGAGCAGGGCCGTAAATCACCAAGGGAGTCTTCACTAACCCTTGTCCAGGAACGTCCACCTTAAGGAAAAATCGCTCAACATCTTCGTCTTTGAGCAGAATCTTCCTTGGGTTCAGTTTTTCCCCTGCAGGCGACTGACGTACCACACTCAGCTCTCTTCGATCCCCAGTCTTCAGAAGCAGCTTGACCGAAGAGTCAGAGACGTTCACCACTTTCGTCGCCTCCTTGGCTGCAGGCTCTTATGCAGACTCTAATGTTCGCGCTAGGACCCTAGCAACCCTAGCTGACGGAGCCTCCACTTCCAGGTCCACCACCAAAGTTCCTGCTTCCTCTTTCTGGAGCACCTCGACAGTCTTCTCAGCCGCCGATTCCTGCGACCCTTCAGACGGCTCCAGGACCGTCTTCTTCTCGGGAGGAGGGGCGTCGACCGGAGGACTGTTGGCCCTCTTCTTCTTCAGCGAAAAACTCTTCAGAATCGTCCATCTCCCGCTCTCCGCCATCTCTCTAATGATCTACTCTTTCTCTTGCAAAGTTTTTAGAAGCTGGCGAGGGAGAATACAAATCGGCGAGGAGCCGCTCTGGCTTTATCCTGACAGGCCTTGAGCAGCGCGTCCATCATCGCGACGGTTCGCATTCTAGAACCCACATTAATGTTCGCGCCCTGACAATGCGGGGGGTTGATGTTAACGCGTAGTTCCAACGTTGCATCACAGCCATACACGTGGCTCCCAGGTGGCACTAACTTCTTATTTAATACTGTTATTCTCGCAGGTCCCAAACCTCGGCCACGAGGGTTCGGCCAAGCATTGTCCACGACCCTTAGGGAATTGGCTTGACCGCATCGTTTCCCGTACAAGACACTTTTTTCAGACACGTAAATCAAGGACCCGCATCCTCCATCCCTCACAAATCCCTAGAAGCAGTACCAAGATCAAAAAGTCAAGCTCTCCTTTTACTGCCTCTAGTTCCTTCAGCGGTCGAGAAGCAGTATAGGTTCAGAGTTTGTTTACTTTCTTCCCTTTTGGAAAACCAGGACGGAGCTGTATAATCCGCTGCCTACAAATACCCTTGAACAGGCTTCAGGAAAAAAGGGAGGAGGCAGGAGCAAAATTTTTCTCACTCCTTTGTAACAAGAGCTCTCTCTCTCCTCTTCCTCATTCTTTGTATTGGTCTTCGGACCACCCTTTTGATTCATAGTGAAACCTCCCTCACTGACGCTCGGTGGACGTAAGGGATTTCTTCCCCGAACCACCTTAAACACTGGTGTGCTATTCTGGATGCATATTACTCTCTTTTAAGCTTTAATCACGAGATCTAGCTCTCTGCATGTCGCCGTCTCTCAAGGCTCTCTCTTTTTTTTCTCTCTATCTTTTGGGACCTTCTGTGTCCTACGTCAACAATAATACTAATTTATGTATAAGTTCTATCATCCACATGACTTATCATTGTTGGTAAGTCATTTGTGAGATCATATTTTAATTGTGAATAATCAAGTTGAGATTGTATTTACAAACCATGACATTCAGGTTTTACAATTTAATTTTTAGTTTAATGTTTTGTTAACTTTTATGAATTAATTTTATAGTTTATAGAAACTCAAAATGAGATTTAAAATTAGTAAAAATTAAATATGAATTTAAAATGAAAAAAATTGGATTTAAGTGTGAAACTAACTGTTAACCTTACAGTAATAAGTCTGTGAATCACATGACTTAATACAATAATGGTAAGTCCTACAAATCATATGACTTATGCAACAATAGTAAGTCATGTTTATCTCTATTGCATAAATTATGTGTAGATAACTTTTTACAACTTTTTTTTAATCTGAAACCAATTTGCAAAGCGCTTCCAACCGTAGAGGCCCCGGTGCAATTTACCCTATAAAAAAATATATTTCATAATGAGTTTCAAAACAAGTAAAATGCTAAATTATCACATCTTATTTTCTTAAAAAAAAAATAATCCTGAATTAAACTGGAAGAAAGGGTCTCGTCTCTATCACAGGATAAATTATTGGGTGCGCCACGCACACCGTTCGGACGCCCAATCAGAGCCCGGACCCAGCTGTATGGCACACGTGACGCCCTCTGATCACCGTCCGGAACCCAATAACTTCTCCTATCACAAGTACCAGTGTGTAATTTTCAAACTACAAAGATAAATAGAATAAAACAAGACAGACCATGAGGGATAAACAGGAACTAAATTAACGCATCATACGTTCTCCAAAACTGTTGGAAAGCATGACTAACACTCACCAACTGAAAACTTCACCAAGAAATAACATATTTTGTATTCCATCCTGAAAAGTCAGTAACTAGAAGATTACACAGAGTTCACTCAGTAAACAACTGGTGCAAGCTCCTGTTATTGGAGAACTGCTGGCTTACCCCATTTGCTGTATCAAATCCTTTCACAGTTGTGCAGCTTACAAAAACATTTCATGGAGGTGAAAGGGAGAGAGCGAGAGAGAGAGAGAGAGAGAGAGGAATAATGCAAAACAACTAATTCCAACTAGTAAGATTCTCATAGAACAGGATGTAACCATGTTCAGTGTTGCTTGAGTACTCCTGTGCTGAGCCGAAGAAAGTCTGAACAGTAGACTCATCATACCTATCAACATTCTCATCATCAAACAGCAGCCAATGGTTGTGGCTTTTAACAAGGCTGACATAGTGGCCATGGTTGGGTCCACTTCCTACATGAACAACGATAGCAAAGAGAGAATACTCAGAGTCAGCATTCTCGACTGTGTTGCTAAGCTTCAACTCGATTGGAAAAGTGACACGGTAAGTAAGCTTCTTGTGCCGACCAAGCTGTTCGATGTACTTGAAACGCTTGAGGTGGATGACAAGGACATTAGGTGGTTTCTTTATCTTCATCCTTTTCTGAGCTTCCTGCAAACTGAGAACTAAAAAGCTGGTTAGACTTGTAATACTAGTCATTGATCAAGCAAGGATCTGAAGAGCTAGATGATAGCATAAATATATAAGCCAACATCATATATACAATGTGTGTGTAAAATACTAGCGTGTGTAAAACTTTTTGCGATTCTAATTGCACAATACATATCTCTTGATTTTAATGTTCAAATCTATACATAAGTTGTACTTTATGTATGAAACATTTTTTTTATTTTTTATAGTATGAGCTAAACAGACTATTTTAATATTTCTTTTCCAATTAGAAGTATCAAGAAGAATTGAATAAGTATCGGGGAAGTATCGAAAAGGTATCAGGTAAGTATCAGATTTTTAAAAAATAAAAATTGATACGTCACATGATGTATCGAATACATATCAGTGGATTATCGAGTATCGGATACGGATACAATACGGGATACATTAGGCTTCATAAAGCATCAATGCTTCATAGATTACCAATGATGAGAGACAGGAAGTGGTCAAGTAATTACAGCCTTCTTGGATTTTGTTTTCTTTAATAATAAATTTGAATGATGACATTGTAATATGTGCAAACTTCTCAAGGTATTATGTTTTTTTCAAAAGAGATTATTATGAAACAAGTGTTTGAACATAATATTTAAAAATTTAATATGTTTGGTCGTAAATAATGTTACTGGTGCTGGATAGGTAATTAGCTGGTACCATGTTACATAAATCCCAATGAAATATGAATGACTATATATAACTGACCTGCAGCATTTGTCACAGAAAAACTTATCCTCAGCATTCAAAGTTTCCATTGAGCTAAAGTTCTTGAGACAACTCGTAATGGAACTATTTTGTTCAATGTCTACACTCAAATCAAAAAAAGTCTCATCCCTGGCAGTGACGGTTTCACATCTTAGGCATCTAGTCTCATTGGTTAATATACCCTGCATAAAATAGTTAAATGGAAACGGCAAACTGAGATTGTATATTTTCTCTAGCAAAGCATAAATAACAACACGGTAGAAAAAGAAAGCCATTAATAAAATTCTAAAAAAATCACCTGAAAGCTTTCATGGACCCATGTTATGAGGGATTCGTTCTGGACAACGTTGACTTGAGGATTAGCTGGCCCATTTTCTATCTTCTCCAATTGCAAAGGGGTTTCAGGAGAATCCTTTGCATCATTTGCCTCTTTCTCCAAAATGTCGACCAGTTCATTTAGCAAGAAATTTAAAAATTCATGAGCATCCTGAATAGCGGAAGGTAAAATATGTTTCAGTTCCCATACTACAGAACTACACGTGATAAAGGAAAAAGTGAATAACTAATTTGGAAGGACGTAAAAAGGATTTTCAAAAAAATAGAAAACAATCACCTGATGCATGTAGCTGCGGAAAAGCTCATTTTGCTTCTTCACTCGCTGCACAAAACGCTTAGGAGCAATAACACCAGTCTTCCTTCTTGATGAGCTGATCTGGAAAAAGCGGCATATAAGGAATGACTAGAACAAAATTCATGTGCCTGTTTTACAATAAAAAAAATCACTTTACAACAACCCTATCCCAACGATTTAGTATCAACTTCATATATTCTTTTACAATAGTAATTCCTATTTAATAGAATATGTAATGTTAATTCAGTCCTACTTAGATATTCTTTGCTACTCCACTTTCTTTTTGTTAAATTCACAGAAGCATCACCTATCAACCATCAAATTGCATATTTCATTCTCTGTAGTACATTCCCATACAAAAAGTAGCCATTTCTTTTCAAAACATGTAGCCATTTGGAAAGCCTTTATAAAATACAAGAATGAATCTATCAAATCAATTCAAGTGGCAGTCAAAATTCTATGACACGTGAAAAAGGAAATCAGTGTCCCTAACAAAATTTTAGTATGCATGACAGCCAATCAACAGTCATGTTGAGATGAACAGGGGCAAAACGGAAGTAAAGAAGAAAGCAATAGGACACCCTCTGTTGAGGCTCGAAATCAACCAGAAGATCGAAAGAAGGATTTTTTACGTGAAAAATCGACTAAGCCAAAAAACCACGGCGCCATTCGGGAGGCTTCAAAGATTTCCACTAATGTATGCTTTTACAAGCTAACTGCAATGAGGTGGGGAAAAGAAAATGAAGTGCGGAGAAGCTCGGACAAAGAGTCCAAAAAGAATCCCACTTTCCCCCTGTTACAATAAGATTTTATACTCTGATCTGATTTCTAGAAAGTCACTTCAAGGGAATGGGCTTCATCTCTGGTGTGAGGCCAATGATGTCTGCTAGGCTAGCGCGTCATGGCCCCCGGATAATACTATCTAGGAGGAGGGGGGTCATGCCTCTTAAAAGCGGTATGGAGTCCTATACCTCACGTTGCATGTAGGTAGTTCGTCATGAGCTCTTCGGCGTGGCCTCTTCGACAACAGCCTTTCGCCTTGAGATCTCCTCGGTTCGTCGCTGAACACCTGTGATGTCAATGCCACGCAAGCCTCCACATGTACGCCCCAGATGCGGCGACGTGGATCCAGATGTAACATGCCCCCCCGGTAGTCGTGACGCGCATTAATGCGTGTGCCTGACGGCTACCACGTAAGTTCCCTGACTCTATAAATACTTGCAGATCAGTTTTGAGGACCATTCTTGACCTTGGAAAAAGACCGGTGCGGCGATGTCTCTGTATGACAACGTATCTAAGTGCGTGGAGGACGAACTTCCGCATGTCGGTCGTCCCCCCGAGGCAGTACAAGCGAGCCTTTTGTTCGAGAAGAGGCCCTAAAAAGACCTCGGATCCATCTCTCTACCTCAGGGAGATCCGCTGTAGATGTTGGGAGCTTGCAGGGGGGTATTCGCTCTACGCCAAGGTCTCTCCACGGTGGGGTTTGCACGATCTCACCAGTGGAGAACACCATCACCTCGGCGGACGACGAACTACAGCCGACAAGAAATGCTGCGGCGACCTAACATTCGGTTCCTCCGGCCGCGGAGATTGTTGGTGCGCTAGCGCAGGACCATGGTGCGACAGCCTCGATCTCACCTCCTTCGATGCCTTCGGCTGGTCCGGAGGCGCCGTCGGGGGTAGTTCAGATGGGGTCCGGCTCCGGAGGCTCGAACACGCAGACCTTCGCGGGCAATATCTACCGGCACCTTGACCAAATCGAAAAGCGGTTGCGAGCAGGGAGCAAACGGCAGCGCTCGAGCAAAAGACGGAGGCGCTCGAGCAGAAGATGGATGAGGCCCTGACTCTACTTTGAAGGTTGGAGCCATCGGAGGCGGAGAAGGCGATCGTTGATCTGGAATCGAAGTGTGCCAGGTATAAGGGCGATTTGGAGGTGGCGGCGCTCGAGATCGAAGAGCTGAAGAAGGAGAAACTCGCTCTGGAGGCCAAGGTCGAAGAATTGGTGGAGGAGAACCGTTACCGAATGGACTTTGCTCGAGCAATTCGAGGTCTCCTTTCAGCGCCAGAGTTCGGGCTTCCTCCCTAGGCTTTTTGTTTCTCTCTTCTCTCTCTGTCTTCCTTTTTTTTAATGGCAAACTTGTAAAAAGGGAATTTGTTTAATGAAACGCCCCCGTTCTCTCTTTTTGCATAAGTTTTGAAATTCGTGATGTGACTGTTGGGAGAATCGAGAAGGCGTGTGCGCCCGGAGGATCTAGGCTCCTAGGTTAATAGAATCAGAAGGTCAGATTTTGCCCTTGAGGACTGGAACCGTCGGGTTACAGACTATAAAAAGCCCATTGGTCCAGCAATGGGTCTCTACTGCTGTCATTTCCTTAGACTTGCAATGGCCAAGAAATCGCGGAGCTGAGCGAAGGAAATGTGGGACGATTACCGTGCTATTCGCGGGGAGCGGTGCTCTCTTCCTTCGCATACTTTCGATGAGGAGATACAGCAGGTCTGGGGGAGGAACTCGGAGGTAGGGCTGGTGTTCCGTTCGACGGAAGCTACGTTTAAGACCATGCCGAAAGGGAAGATTGCAATCTGCCTCCATCATCTCCGCGGCGGGCTGTTCCTCCCTTTCCAGCCGAAGTTTGTGAATATCTTCAACCACTTCGGCATCATTCCAATGCAGCTTCCCCGAACGCAATCACCATGATCTATTGCCTTATCAAGGACATGCAGCGCCGACGGATCCCTTGGGACGTAGAAATCTTCAAGGCGGTCTTTTGGTGGGAGGCGAACCCCCGTCTGCATAGGTGCTTCGTCTTGAAAGGTAAGTACTGCCAGGTGTTCAAGGTAACGAACACCGGGTTTGCAGACTAGTACAAGAGGTTCTTTTTCGCTGAGCCCAGGGGGGGTGAGCTTCGTTGTCCCCCGGAGAGTTGGCGAGGCGAGGTTTGTGAGGGATGGAGTCAGTTTCGAAGATCCGCGTTTTTGAGCAGTGGACGAGATTCGGAAGCGCGTTCATGACGCAGAGGACTACCTGCGAGAGTTGGAAGACGATGTGCGGGTTTATACGGGTAAGGCTTCAGGCCTTCCCCTTTTTCAATTTTGACCCCGTATTCATATTCTATGTCTTGCATATAGGCCAGAGCTCGAACTGGCTTGATTTCATCTCCGTCAGATCGGGAGCAAGAGGGTTCCCCATGACAGGACAGGAACTTCCTGGCTGCCGGCGAAGAGCAGACGGGTGGCGTCAGGAGTACCTGCGGCAGGGATCTCTTCGGCAGCGGCTGCTATCTTTGAAGAGGGTGAGCCGGACCTGGCCTACAATGATGACGTGCAGTTCAGCAACGAACCCGCGGAGCAGCGCAAGGAATGCGAAGGCTCAGCAGATTCCAGTGCTAGGGCGGCGACGGCTTCGGGCGACCAGAGTGCTGAAGAGTCCGAGGGTGCTCTTTGAGATAAGCCCCTACGATGTAAGATCCTCAACTTAGGTTTTCGGGTTTTGAATTTCCCTAACACGTGTTTTGCACCTCCAAGAGACGCAAGGGGCGTTCACCTAGGAGGCCTTGGCGCAAGAGAGGAAAGCAAAAGAGTGGGAACTTAGGTTCCTGAAGTCGAAGTGTCAACATCGCCTAGCCGAAAAGCGTTTTCGTTCGGCCACGCGGGGCCCGAAGGAGTCCAGCCGTCGGGAGGCTGAGCTCTAGCGACTTTTGGAGGAGGCGCTCGATCAGAGCCGCGCGGAGGCCTTCCAAGAAGGAGTAGACAAATTTAGGCATTCACTTGAGCTGAAGGCGCTTGTCAAGGAGGCGCTTGAGAGTTCGGTGAATATGCTGGGTTCGGCTCTTCTCGACCGGAGCATAGTGAGCCGCGAAGATCTCGAAGGGCTGGACATGGATGAGTGCATCCGTTCGAGAAGCCGCTCGTGTCAGTGCCCATATTTCAAGATGTCGGTGGAGAGGTTGGAGCGGATGTTCGCCTTTGTTCCGAACTCGCCTACCGAAGCCGAAATGGCGAGAGATGAGGAGATCGCGGAGGGGATCCTAGTGCTGGAAGAAGGGCCAAGTGTTTGGGGCAAGGAGATTGCAGAGGAGCCCCTGGCCGTCTCGCCCCTTAGTTCGCGGGACCCACTGGAGGATGTTCCCCGAACCTCGGGTGCCAACATCGAAGTGGATTTTGCCTCCGAGACTTCGAGAAGGGACAACGAGTTGTAAAGATTTTGTAATTTAGCTTTGTAAAGGATTTTATCAATGGAACTTTGTTCATTTGTGTTCACGTGTTCTCTTTCGAATAGTTTTGTTGCGAGCAATTGTCTATTTGTGTAAAATTTTGAAAAGTTTGGATGAAATAGCATAGGACTTCGAGAAGAGGACTCGCCCTTCACTGCTAGTCGCCTAAGTGCTAGGGTTTAAGGAACCTGAGACTTCGAGAAAGGGAGTGCCCTTGATTGCCAGTCGCCTAGGGGCTAAGTATAGGATTTAAGAGGCTTAGGACTTTGAGAAGGGAAGTACTCTTGACTGCCAGTCGCCTAGACACTAAGTAATGGATTTAAGAGACCAGAGACTTCGAGAAGGGGAGTGCCCTTGATTGCCAGTCGCCTAGGCGCTAAGTATTTGAGTGAATCGTCATTTTATGAATCGTCTATGACATTGCAGATGGGTTACAAGTGATTTATGAATAGAACTTTCAGATATCATTGTCGCTCCACGTCCTAGGAAAGAGGGTGTCATCTTGCCTTGCCAACTTGTAGGTGTTCGAGCCCAATATGTTATGAATGATGAAGGGACCTTCCCAATTCGGGTCGATTTTGCCTGGTGCCATGTCCCTGCTGGCAAAGTGTTGTTGTCTCCCTGTTCTCCTCGAGAAGATCAAGTTTGAGCTCCCTCGCGTCACTATTTTGTCGTTGCCATTCAATGAGAGCCGATGGATCGCAGCTGCTGGCATGTTCGACGCGGGGGGAGTAAACCTTGAGCTCAACCGGCATGAATGCTTCCCCGCCGAAGACGAGTGAGAAAGGCGTTTGACCTGTGGCCGTTGTCGGGGTGCAGTTGAGTCCCCAGATCACCGCGGGTAGTTCGACAGTCCATGACGAACCGGCCCTTTCTATTCGCTTCTTCAATGTATTGAGGAAGTTCTTATTCGTTGCCTCAGCTTGTCCGTTCGATTGGGGTGGCGAACTGATGCAAAATTCAAATTGATGCTATTTTCAGAGCATAGGCTTCGGACGACGCGACTTGTGAATGTCGCCCCATTATCACAGACCAGGGAGAGTGGGATGCCGAATCTGCATATAAGCCGCGTCCAGATGAAGTTCCTGACGTTCACGCCCGTCGGTTGTGCCATAGTTTTGGCTTCGACCCATTTGGAGAAGTAATCGATTGCCAGCAGCACGTGTCACATATTCCTTTCGGATTTGGGAAATGGACCTAGGAAATCGAGCCCCCACATCGAAAATGGCTAGGAGCTCGAAATATGCTGCAATTGCGCTGCAGGTTGTCTTAGGATTTTTGAATAAATTTGGCACTAGGGGCATTTTTGACTGAATCTCTTAGTGTCCTTGTGAAGGTTTGGCCAATAGTATCCTTGGAGCAGGACCTACAGTGCGAGGTTTCGTCCGGCAACGTGGGTCCCGTAGTCGCCGGAGTGGATCTGTTCGAGGATAGTTTTCGAATCCTACTTGTTGACACATTTCGCCAAAGGGAAGGAATAGCACCACCTGAATAACTGCCCTTGCGATAGAACGTATCTGGCAGCCTTCACTCGGAGCTTGCGAGCCTGATGCCTATCGTTTGGAAGTTCTCCAGTCTGCAGATAGTGTTGGATCTCATCCATCCAGCTTCCAGAGTTAGAGCCGACCTCAAAGACCGCTGGATTGTTGTATACAGGGGCCAATATATCCTGCGCATCTCCCTTTTCCTCCTTGGCCAGCTCGTCTGCGAGTGAGTTCATTTTGCAGAAAATGTGAAATAGGAGCGCCTGAGTGAAATGTCGCAGGAGATTTTTGGTCAATTATAAGTATTTTTTAAGCACCTCATCTTTTGTCTGGTAAGTCCCATTCACCTAGCTCACCATCAGCTTTGAGTCACTATAGATGCGAAGGTGTTGCGCTCTCAAGCTCACGATGAGGGCTGCGTACTCGGCTTGATTGTTCGTAACAGGGAATCGTATTTTTCCTGATCTCTAGAGTCGAACCACCGAAGGACTGGTGAAGACGATGTCGATCCCTTGGATGTGCTTGCCAGAGGCTCTGTCGACGTGGAGGATCCAGGGCAACTGCCTCTCGAGGAGCTCAGGTTGTTCGGTAGTTGTTAGTTCGGCGACGAAGTCGGCAAGCACCTGGCTCTTCGAGGCTAATCTAGCAAGGAAGTCAACATCGAACTCAGAGAGTTCCACTACCCACTTCTGCAATCTTCCGGAGACCTCAGGTGAGTGTAGAATTCTTCGAAGAGGCGGGTCTGCCACCACCTTGATAGAGTGGGCTTGGAAATAATGACGCAACCTGCGGGCGACAGCTATTAGCACAAAAGACAGTTTTTCGAGAGGAGGGTACCTTAGCTCAGTGCCGTGAAGGATGTGGCTGACGTAGTGGATGGGGGACTGCTGTCCTGCCTCTTCGTGGACGAGTACCGCTGACACCGAGCTGTCAGTGGCGCTGAGGTAGAGGAAGAGGTCTTCGCCTGGAAGTTGGGCTGGCAAGAGCAGCGGCGACAACAGATACCTTTTTAGTGACTCAAAAGCTTGTCGACAGTCGTCGTTCCAAGATGGGAACTCTCCCCAAAGGATCTTGAAGAAAGGGAGGCATCACTCACTAGACCTGGATATGAACCTGATGAGGACAGTTACCCTTCCATTCAATTTTTGAACGTCTTCGACTATTCTGGGCGGTTCCATATCCAGGACAGCCTGTATCTTTTCGGGATTCAACTCGATTCCCCTGATCGAAATCATGTGGCCGAGGAACTTGTCATATGTCACGCCGAAAATGCTTTTTAGTGGGTTCAACCTGATGTTGTGAGCACGACAGGTGTCCAGCATTCCACAGAGGTTGCTTAAGTGTTGTTCCTCGTTCCTGCTTTTGATCAGGATGTCATCCACATAAGCCTCCACATTTCGATCTTTCTGATTTTTTAAGACGGTATCGACCATTAATTAATACGTTGCGCTGTGTTTTTCAAATCGAAAGGCACGACCTTATAACAAAACGTCCCCTGGTCGGTGATGAATGAAGCGTGCTTTTCATCTTCTACTGTCATTTGGATCTGGTGATATCCTGAGAAGGCATCAATGAAGCTCATCACACCGAGTATCCTGCCGAAGAGTCGACGAGCCTATCTATCTTTGGCAGGGGGTAGAAATCTTTGGGGCAAGCTTTGTTCAGATCTGTAAAATCGACGCACAACCGCCATTTCCCTGAGCTTTTCTTCACAACGACGACGTTTGCGAGCCATGAGAGGTACACAATCTCCCTGATGAAACAAGCGGCAAGGTGTTTTTCGACCTCCTCTCGAATCGCATGTTGTTTTTCGCCACCAAAGTTTCTTTTCTTCTGTCTGACGGGAGTTGCGCCAAGTTTAAGGCTTAGTCGATGTTCGGCTACGGTTCTTTCTATCCCAGGCATATCACTGGTCCTCAAGTAAACACATCAAAGTACTTCAAAAGCAGGGCCGCAAGAGTAGGCTTTTCATTTTCAGAGAAGTCTCTGGAAATCAGTACCGTCTTTTTTGTCAGCGACGGTTACATGGTCATTTTGTTCGACAGTGGGCAGGGGGTGATCCCTGGGGTCCAAGTGATTCGTGCAGAGGCTAGCATTTATTTCAAAGCACTTCATGGCACCGACTTTGTCCCCTCTGATGGTGGCGACGCCGAACGGCGTGGGAAACTTAACACATAGGTGGCAAGTAAATGGGACCATGCGGAACGCCGCCATGGCCGGTCGCCCTAGAATCGCGTTGTATCCAAAGGGAGCATCAATGATGACAAAGTCAATCTGCTTTGTCTCTTTTCTGGGGCCGTCTTCGAGAATGATGCGCAATTTGGCGTAGCCTGTGGGCTGGTAGACGTCGCCGAAGAAGCTGGATACTGTCATGGAGGGAGGGAGGGGCCTGCAGTGGCCGACGCCCATCTCGTCGAAGGCGCGCAAGTAAAGGATGTCGACTGAACTCCCGGTGTCGACCAGGGTTTGGTGGACATCGCACCCTTCAATCTCGGCGATGATGACAATGGAGTCGTCGCGGTTGCCGCCCCTTTGAGGAAGATCACCTGCGGTGAAGGCAATGTCAGGTAGAAGTAAGGGGATTTCGGCGGTGCATACCTCTGGGCGCCTTCGAGTCAGGAGGTTGTAGTCGTAGTCAAAAATAGACAACACGGTCTTCTTCCCGCTAGTCTTCGATGTTGTTGGGCTGATGAAGAGGTCGTCGGAGGTTCATCTTAGGGAAACAGTGCTCGTACTATCTTTGATGGTAGCTCCTCGATCTTTCTGTAGCCGACAAGGAAGCCCTTCTCTATACATTCATTGACGAGTGCCCGAAAAGAGCCACTTGTGCAGAAGGTGGTTGTCGTTCACCGTGGTCTTGGATGAATCCTTTATCTTTGAGGATTGAGAATATTTCCGCAATGATGTACACCGGTGTCGAGGTGCACGGGGAGTCACCATCAAATTTGCACTTCCCATGAGATTGGGGGAACTTTCGGTCCCAAAAGTTTCTCCTAGGTTACCCGGGTCCGGCTTCGAAGTATCACCCCTTTTGTCCTGGGGGGCGGCGTCTTCCTTCTTGGTTGCTTTGAGAGCCTTCGCGTCTTCGAGATGAATTCGCTTTTCAGCCCGGGCCCTTGCCTCCATGAGCGTCTTTTGCATGTCATCCACGAAGGAGTTGTACAGCTCACTCATGAGTATGCTGTGGACGAAGATCATGGTTGACCTGTCGTCAGTGGTGTCTTTAGTCTCAGCATTCATCTTTGAGAAGCGATCTACATAATCACGCAAGGACTCGTTGGGGCCCTGCCTTATTTGCCAGAGCTCGTGGATCATTCGGGATGTGGTCTCTAACGTGCCGAACTTGGCACGGAACTGCTCGGAGAATTGTTGAAGGGAATTTTGTCGAGTCAATCCAATGTCAGGCCCATTAAGGTGTTCTGCAAAAGGCAGCACTTGTACTGGTCTGAGATGAGATCGCCCATCGCTAGGGAGTTCTTAAAGCGTTTTACGTGCCGGGTCGGATCGGTGAAGCCGTCGTAATCATTGACCTTAGGGGCTTTGTAGCCGCGAGGTGCCAGCGCCGCCATTATGGCAGGTGAGAAGATCGTGCTCACAGGTGGGGCTGGAGGGTAGACTTCGGGTCGGCTTTCCCCGGCGACGTGGGTGCTGACCTCATCAAGGGGAAGTTTGCGGTGTTCTGCGCTTTGTGGGGGAATTGAGCCCTCAAGAGATGGGCCAGAAGGAGGGGCCTCTGCTGCTGCCGGAGAAGAGCTAGAGGATTGGAAAGGAAGGTGTTCATTGTCTGAGAGAGCGTGCTACTGTGTGTGTCAGGGTTTGGAGCTGGTGGTCATTTGCGGCGGCGTTGCTCTCGGGTAGTTATGTCGCCTGCTGCTCTTCAGGCGATGAGTGGTTTTCGCCGCGAGCTTCTTCCATGGGTGATTGGGGGAATCAGGTTTGATCCTGCGTGAGGGCACCAAATTGTTGAGGTCGAAATCAACTAGAAGATCGAAAGAGAGATTTTTTACGTGCAAAACCTGCAAAGCGGAAAAACCACAGCGCCGTTCAGGCGGCTTCAAAGATTTCCACCAGTGTATACTTTTACAAGCTAACTGCAATGAGGTGGGGAAAAGAAAATGAAGTGGGCGGACAAAGAATCCAAAAAGAATCCCCCTTTCCCCCTGTTATAATGAGATTTTATACTCTGATCTAGTTTCTGGAAAATCACTTCAAGGGAATGGGCTCCATTGTGTTAGGCCAATGATGACTGCTAGGCTGGCGCGTCATGGCCCCGCTTGTACTGACAGTACTGTCTAGGAGGAGGGAGGCCATGCATCTTAAAAGCAGTATGGAGTCCTGTACCTCACGTTGCGCGCAAGTAGTTTGTCATGGGTTCTTCGGCGTAGCCTCTTCGACAACAGCCTTTCGCCTTGGAATCTCCTTGGTTTGTTGCTGAGCACTTGTGTAAGCTTCCACATGTACGCTCCAGATGCGACGGCGTGGATCCAGATGTAACACCCTAGTTGCAAACTAAGATGAGGAAAGTGGAGCGTACAAGAAAAAAAATAACAAATAAAACCTAATCTGATGCGAGATATCACATTCTTTGAGGACCAAGATGCTTTTGGAGTAAGGATCGCCAACAAGGGCATTTTAGTGCTTTGAGATTGTTATTTAAGACTTGTATCAGTTGATGATGTCGTGTGAATAGCTAGAAACATGTGAAATGTATGGCTAACACAATATAGAAGTTTCGAAAAAGGGACTCAAGCATGCTACCATGTGACAACATATTGCATTCAGAATTACTATGTCCAAAGCCTAGCATTGAAATAACTCTACTTTATCAAAAGATGTTCAAGTTCAATAACAATGATTCTAGGACTTCTCCATTACACTATTTCAGAAATCTAGAGCTCAATCTTATGAATATGTCAACTATAGGATTTCCAATCATAGCAGGAAAAAGGGGAAACAGATACTCAATTAAAATTGAGTAAATAGAATTCAAGCTTGATCTCGTAGACACATATAGAATTCTATGGAAAGTCATTTTTATGAAGGTCATATATATGGCTTGGAGAGAGATGTTTCATATATTTTGAGACCCACCTTATAATATAGGCAAAAAGCACTTTCATGCTCATGTCATGTCGAGGTAATGTAGAAGAAAACTGTAAAATTTGATCCAATTTATTATAATTGACTAGTTAACATGTTGATTAATCATATTTTGAAACATGGAAAAACAATCTTATGCTTATCAAATTATATACCAAGCCATGAAATAAAAGACAAATAAATTCAAATTTTATTTCATGTCTAGTAATATGAGGAGTAACTCTCGATATAGTAGTAAAAAAGGAAGACGTGTCAATATAAAAAAAACGAAAGATGTGCAGGTAGATCAATACATCATATTCCTATTGAAATAGAATCTACATAAGAAAATGTATTTGCCATTCGTTGGTTACTAGTGGCATTTTGAAAGCGTTCAAGTCAAAATATGGCTTTTTAGTTAAGTCTTGAATTAACAGATGCTGCCAAATGGAGTGACAATGCCACACAAAAAAGGAAGAGATTCATACAATGGCAAAGGCAAATATAACTTTGTATGTTGTTGTTAATCCATGAATAGGATCTCACATAAAATCCATGGATCCATAAATCTTGATCGGAGAAGAACCAAAAGAAATAGTACCTAGAGACAAACAAAAAGGGAAAAAAACTGAAAAATCACAGATCAACTAAGCCTTCTCGAGGGCTTGTTTAAGAACAAGAAAGAGGAACCTCATGAAAATTTCATGGGCTAAGATTTGATCCTATTCATTGGGATTCCATAAATATCTCATTCCAAAAATAAAAAGTTTCAAAAAATTGAAACTTTACGTAGAATGGATGTAGTTGCTAATTCATAACCTAGCAAGTACAAAATAAAAATTTCATTATAGATCTATGAGAATCTTCATGAAAATGTTGCATTTGCTTCTCTTTCACGAAAGTTTCATTTTTCCTAAAATGTATCCTAATATTTCTGACCTAATTCTTTGATCAATTCAGCCACAGATAAAAAAGTTAGACCTTGATTCTATTTCATCTTTTCAACAAGTTCAGTAATGAACATAACGACTCTCTTTTTCTGATAGAGAGAAAAACTTATAATTCATTTATCTGAAAATTTCCAAACAAACAATTTCAACAAAATCATTTAATTTTTTATTTTGTTAAGTTTAACTCCATGTAATCTTCCATCCATAGAGTACATTGAATGGACAAAAAGAGCTATAATTAAATTTCTATTATTCAAACTAATAGCTACTCTAGGTTTATGTTTCATAGAATGTCTAAATTGTGGCCTTTTAAAGCCATGCCTTGATAGTTTTATATTATGTGAAATAAAGATAATTTATTGTATTTGAGATTTGTGTAACACAAAATAAAATTGAAGTTAACTTGGATTTTGCTAGAATGTGAAAAAAGGTTAAATTGTAATATTGAAGTTTGCATAGGATAGATTTTTTATCATTTAAAAATTCTAATGAATGTGAAAGATTGTAGTCAAAAAGCCATGTGTCGTTTTTTTAGGTGCCAAATAGACTACTTCACTTTCTCTAATAACTGCATTAGCCAGAAAACACCATCACAGAGAAGGCTAAAGAGAAAAAGAAATAGTCAAAATTTTATGTCCCAATAATTTCTTTGATATTTGATGATCTTAATATAGCTTCAAAGACAGATTAGAAATGATCTTAATATAGCCGCAGACACAGACAGAGGAGCTCTAACTCCTATAATTTGCCAAGACCAAGCATTTAAATAAAAGTGCACATTAAGAGGTGACGATACAGATTAAGACATAAAAACAAAGTTCATAACTAGTAAGTTCCAACAATCTCATAAGCTAAAAGGACATATTCATGGTTCCACATCATTATATGACAAGGTGGAAAACAATGACAGAAACCAGGAGGTTATGCATCGTTCAAATAAGTGAAGTACAAGTCATCCATCTAGACTAATGATGAAATAAAGGACCAAGCCCAAAAAATCAATTGTCGTGGCAAAATTGAAGAGCATTATATTCAAATTCCTATTTAATAAATTCAAATGGGAAGCTATTCGAAATTACAATTTTAGCAAGCCACAATTGTTGCATGCCAAATGCAGGTATGAAAAGGTAGGAGGATAGGTAGAGAGAAAGATAGAGAGTGAGAGAAAGTAAAATAGATGGATATCTTTTTGTCACCTGGTTAAAAAGATCTGCCAAACATGTCAACAGGTTCTCTTCAGCTTCTCCGACATTCTTGTTATTTGCATAGTAATCCAATAAATGTTCTCTGAAAGGAACACAAAAATAAAGTGCCTGCACCAGTTTAGAATCAATAGGATATTTAATAAAGCCCATCCTAAATTCATAACCCATTCAGGCCAATTAGAAGCCTGAATATCGTGGACAGAGTAATAATAGAAAATAGCCTAGGAGGAACCCAAGACAATGCATATGAAAATGTCACATTGACTGAAAAGATTTGCCTCAATATGTTGCCGAAAAGAATACTAAAATACAAAATTTTCAAGCCAATCACGCTTTTCAAATAATTTATAATGCTAAAATACAAGAATCCAGAAGGAAATGGAACAACTATTACAAATTTATGAAGCACAAGTACAATACGACAAAACAGATACTATATGATACGGATACGGTGATATAGTAAACATAAAAAAGTAAGATACAAATACATCGGGATACAACAGTCATATATATAGTGTGTTGGATCATCATATTTGAGATATAGCTCATATAATATAAATCAGAATGACTTATACACATTATTGATATGAATTTTAAAACTATCCTTTAAATCTTTTTGAAATTAATTACATTTTTATATTCTTAAAGATTCTTAATGCTGTTAAAAGTAACATTATAGATAATCTAACTTGAAAAAATGAAAACATTCTTCAACGGGTATTGAATTTCAAAAGTATCCACTCCCCTGAAGTGATGATCATCTACATCAACTGAAACATGCCCTAGTCCAATAATATTCATTTGTATTCAGTGAACTACCTAATGGATTGTCACCAAATAGGGGGCAGAAGAGGGAGCTACCCTGCGAAATGCCTTTCATTTGATTGGAGTAGTCCTTTCCTTCACTTTTCTCCATTGAAATAGTTATTTCTCAAGTTAGTATATCACAATTTCATATTCCAGAAGACACACATAGAAAATTGCATTCAAGTCAGAACAAGGATTATACGAATGGTTGGTGATGCTATTCAATCTTCGTAATGCACCGGCAACATTCAAGAGTCTTATGAATGACATCATAAGGCCCTACATGGAGGAGTTTATCATAGTACATTTGAACTATATCCTTATTTATAGTCAAACAAGGGAGGAACACCTCAAGCCTGTGAATAATGTGTTTTACCTTCTAACAAATCACCAACTACAACTCAACTTCAAGAACTGTGAGTTCAAGAAGAGAACATTACTTAGGGTTCAAAATCAAGAATGGAGAAATAAGAATTAAACTGGATAAGATAAAAGCTATAAAGGAGTGGTCTCGCCTAAAGAATGGCACCAATGTAAGGAGTCTAATGGGAGGAGTACGTGAATATGTTTGAAAGATCATCTAAAACTTCTCCATCCTTGCTTCTTTACATGCCCTTACTAAGGCAACCAAAAAGTTCACAAAGGAAAAAAGAACATGGGGACACATTTATCTTATTAAAGAGAAGAATAAGTGAAGCACTCACCTTAGCAATGTCAATTTATATATCATTCGAAAGCAAAGTCGACACATCAAGATATGCTATTGAGGCAGTTTTAATGTAAGAAGGAAGGCCTGCATCATACTATTTTCAAATGCTTTCAAGAGGCACAAAAGATTACCTAACCTACAATAAGGAGTTTCTAGCACTACACCAAATAGTAAAGCATTGAAATATCAAAAAAAAAAAAAAGTAAAGCATTGGCATCCTTATTGGGAAAAGAAATTGTTATACACAAAAAATTACCTAACTTGTCATATGAGTTGACTTCCAAACAATCCAAGTTTCAACATGCACTTCACATAAAGTCGGCATTGCATTTTCAACAACTCAATCTCATTATGAAGTATAAGAAAGGAGTAAACAATAAGATGGCATGCTGTCTCATCCACACGTCACCCTTTTTTCATGGAACTACAATTCACATCCCATAAAGAAGTGTATGTGAATGATGAGGCTTCAAAAAAAAACTTGATAAAGGCTCAAAGTGATAAGAAGTTCATTTTCATCATAAAAGAACTCCTTTATAAAGGAACACAACTAGGTATTCCTAAGGCCCACTCCTACAAGGTAGTCGGGCACTTTGGAGTAGCAAAAATCATCCTTAAACTACAATGATATGTTCGTTAGTCAAGAATGTAACTTGAAGTGGCCAAGTTCATCAAAGGATATATCCAATTTTGCACATCCAAGCCCTTCAATCATAAACAATGGCTATAAATTCTTTAGTTCCATCTCAATCTATAAAAGTATCTCCATGGATTTTCATAGAGGATTACCAACAACTCGCAAAGGAGACAATCATATTTCTGTTGTCGTAAATATGTTCTTTGAAATGATTATACTCATGCCATACAAGAAAACGATGACAGGAGAAAAGCTTCACGCTTATTCTTCTTCATGTATTCATCTCCAATAAATAGGGGACACCCTTTTGTAATTGAACTAAACCAAAAAAAAAAGGGCTTTGTGATTCAAGGCTCTTCTACTCTCCTTCTTTCTCCTACCTCCATCAAATACACATACCCTTAGCCCCTCTTCTTAAGAAGACAAACACTTTTAAAGAACTATCCCACTTTCTGGTCAAGGTCTCTACCCTCTTCATACATATTTCTCTCTCTTGGTTCCTTCCAATTCCACAATGAGCATGAACTTAGAGAAAATGGAAAGGAAAAAAAAAACACAGTTATAGATAAAATAAGAAGAAACCTTGAAGAATACAAAAGTATTTATGCAAGATACAAGTCATTCAAAGAACACATGCTATACCATGGTCATAATTATGATGTTTGCTTAATCATGCATACAAGACATACTTAGTTAGAATTTTTGAAATTAGTTTTCATTTTTTTCAATAAAAGACTCTTAATTCATATAAGTCTGAGTAGTCATCACCCTTTTGGTCCTCATCTAAAACTATCTAAGTGAAAACCTAAGGATGCGTTAAGCTTTTGAAAAATGAATAGTGTTCCATACTTCTTCAATTTTGAGAAAAAAGTTCATCAGCAATACAACGAATGCAGGCCACGAGATAATTACAAGCTACATAAAGGGAACAAAATGATAAAACAAAGTTGAAACTATGATACCTGGAGACAGTAAGTTTTGGCCATTTCTCATCCAAAATCTTTACTAGAGTTCAAAAGTTAAGTCAAAAGTTAGATGAAGATTCCTAATGACATATAAAAATCAACTCACAGATAGAAACAATAAAAATGCGTCTACAATCATCAAAATTATAAGTCTGTAACCCAAACTTATTTCAACATTGTGTTCTCTTAAGAAGATAAAGACAAGATCGCAATTAATTATGCTCCTCTAGAAACTTCAATCCAATCCAAACAAAACTTCCTCTTAAGTTTACAAACATTAACAGCAAAGCCCTCTCCAAAACTAAGAAAGAAACTAGAAACGAGACTCTGCGAGGTGCGGGGGAAGAACCTGGAGCACGCTGTTGCAATAACAAGTGTTGCCAAAATTCTCGAGGCCGAAGTATCTCTCTCCTTCTGGGAACTGGTCCCCGAGAGCCTTCTCGAGCTTCGAACCCGTGGCACCCATAACAATCCACCTCCTCCACGCCACTGTTACGCCCTCCACAGCCGACCAGCGACCGAAACCCTAACCCTTAGCGGATTGCTATATCATCGGCATCGGCACATGGTCGCCGAGAACATAGACTACGGGAACTTCGCCTGCAAAGTGCAAAGCTGGACTCTTTCTTCTTTGGCTTCGGCTTCAAGCGGCCAATTTTAGCTGCTTCGCCAACTCAGGCTCGGAAATTTTGGCCAATGAAGAACGTGGGTATAATAAAGTTTGCTTATTATTATTATTATTATTATTATTATTTATATTTTTTTATTATTATTATTATTTAAATTATGTGTTCACCTGGCCTGTGATGAGAATATCATTATTTTTATCAATGATCTGAGTATTGGATCATATCATTATAATTTTTAAGTAAAATAAAAAATTATAATATTGAGAAGTATAATTAATAACAACAGATAAAATAAAATAATATTATAAAAATAGAATCAGGCTAAGAAATGTTCTATTATCTAGTTTATGATTGAACTTATCGGATCAATCATTGAATTAGTCTAACCTATAAATTTTGTTTTAAAAAAATTCAAAAAGATTGTTATATCCAGCAAAAAAATTAGCAAATTCTTATTGCAATAAATTCATTTATTTTAATAATTCATTATTATTATTATTATTAAGTAAAAAATGTCATAAGAAAATATAAATTATTATATTTTAATCTAGTCTTGTATGCAATTCTATTTTAGCTACGAATAAGTTCGAATTAGGGCCAAGTTCACAATTGGATTAATCTAGTGGTCCGATCTAATTTTTATAATATTGTCAATACTTTTTAACTTAAATTCTTTTTATTACACCTCCCTAGATTCTAAATATATAATATTATAAGAGTATTTTAGACTAAAATTTTGAATAATAATTAGAACAAGATCAAAATTAATGTTGACAGTCTAAATGAACCATTAGAAAAGACGGGAGAATAACTCAAGGGACCAAACAATAATATAAAAACAAACTCAGAAACTTAAATTGAAATTTTTCAAATTTTAAGACCTATTTGCAATGTCATGTCAACCTCGGGAATTCTATTGCAATTTTAATAAAATTATTATCCTTATTATTGCATATTACTGTATATTATACTCAGCGTGTTAATTTTATTTTAATTATGCTAATTAATTAATTAATTAATTAATCATACTTAATTTTAAAAAATCATCTTATATATATATATATATAAATAATATTTGCCTGTGTAATAAAATTATTAACCTCAAAATTATCCCTGCACGAGTTCCTTATTAGTAAAGAACTGAAAGATAATGGCTTAAACTTGACAATCATCGTACAATGTTACACGAAAATTAAAACTCAATAATATTTTATTTAATTCAAAATTATCTTAATTTTTTTTCAAACTTATAATTAACTAATTCAAAAAAATTGATTCTAACTCATTTATAAATATAAATTTTTAGATTTTTCTAAATATATTTAATAATTTTTGCATATAAACACATTATAAAAATTTGTATAAAAAAATCATATTAGAAAAATATAAATAAAATTTATAAAATATGATTCATAATTTATGTCAATTAATTTAACTAAAAAATCAAATCTAAATTTAAAAATTTTAACCAGCTTGAACCAACTCGACTTGAAATTAAAAATTTTAACACAACTCCCACCAAATCTACTCAAAGTCAGCCCTAGAACCAACCTTGAACAACCAAAGCAATCACATATAATAATTCCATGCCAAAAAGTAGTACATCAGTATCCAATTTCTTTAAAAAAAAATCTCCCAAACACCACAATTCTCGCGGGTGCGGATTCAAATCTGAGACTAGACAAGCTTAAACCTTGGCACAAAGCTTTTTTCTTTGATTGTTAACCATGGTATAAAGTTGAATTGTGAAATAAAAATAACTTCAATTATCCACACAAGTAGAATAGTCATTGCCAATTGTACTGCTGATTGCGGTTACCTCCCATATTAGGACCTCTGCCAGCACCTGAAGCACCATATGGACCACCCTGGGGATAACTTGGACCTCCAACACCATACCCAGAGCCGGCAGCAACCCCACCACCTCTCGGTCCGCCTGTTGCCGCCGGCATGTTGCTTCCAGCATAGGGTGGCAGCCCTCGTCCCTGGGACGGGTAGGGGCCGCTGCCATAAGCTCCTCCCTGGCCTCCACGAGTGGGGTGATTAGGGTTGTATCCACCGGCTGGATTGCCGCCTTGTGGGTATCTGCCTGGAGCACCAGAGGGTCCTCTTGGCTTGGGGTAATGGTGGCTTGGCCCAGCAGCCATCTGAGGCTGAGCACCATGGATAGGTTGGCCGGGGCCCGGCCTGATCGAGGGATGAGGCTGCCCGGACTGCTGTATGGGAGGGAGACGGGCATGCGGTTGTGGGTGTTGTAGCTTTTGCCTCTTCGCCATCTCCTCGTGTTGTCGTTGTTGCTGCCTTTTTTTCTTCGTCTGAAACTCATGAGAAGATTCATATTTTGGCAAGCTGCATCAACAAAATTACCAAATTTTGTCAGTACCAAAGGGTATAAAAAAGAATTTTAGGAGTGAGCTAAGAGAAGGGTGCCTTTTTGGGTCGCATGGCAAGGGATCAGCCCAGAAGTATTCGGCATCAAGTGCTTCTTGAGCGGATATTCTCTGCACAATGGAACAGGACCAATACGTACAAATATCTATAACTTGAACACGAAATTCTCGAGTTGTAAAATGTTTTAGGTTCAGTTCACTAAGATTACATACTAGCCCAGTAATTCACTTAAACACTACAAAACAATTACTCGTTATCTTTTGTTAGCAATACTTGACATAAAACCTAAAGCTAGTTGAGTTAGATTTTCTTTCTAATCTGTTAATCTAGTTATGAAGCATAGACACGACACCAAAACACAGGACACGATACAACACGACACAGCGACACTAAAATATAAGACACAGACGTGACATAACACATTAAATATAACAATAAAATTAACGATTCATACTTAAAATATATATAAAATATAGAACAAATATTTTTAAAACAACTTGCGAGTAGTACAGAAATTTCATAAGATCAAGATAGAATTCAGAATAAACGCCATCGGCATTGAAGAGATTTGTGATGTAGATTTAATGTTCATTTTGCAAAATGAGTAGACGAATAAGAGAAAATACAATTTTACTTCAGAAATTTAATACAATTTTACTTACCAGGACTACTACAACAAGCACGATAATAAAAGGAGGTAAAAGCTCTTAGTGTTGAGAATAAGAGAATGATAAAGGTTAAAGCTAAAGTTCTAAATTTTTTTGCGATTTGGTTCACTTTCATGAGGCGCGATGGCAGTAAGGGAAAAAAATATTGATTTAGTTTGATTAACTTAGAATTTTGATTTATATTAAATAAAATTTTAATAATAATAAAAGATAATTTTTAAAGGTGGATGTATTCATATATTTTATTAAGTAAATGTTTCCAATCTTATCCTACATATGTCCTAGAAGTGTCTTGTGTCTCAAAAGTATCTTGTATCTCAAAAATATCTTGAAAGTGACTTCAAAGTGTCCTCTCTCTCAGAAATATCTTAAAAGTGTCTTAAAAGTGTTTTAGGATATCCCAAAAATGTCCTCGCGGATCCAAGAAATGTCCTTTAATTTTTTTTAATAGTATTTTATTAGAACACACCACATAGCATATCCGACATGATGTCCTCGCGTATCCCCCAGTGTCCATGTGTCAAACACGAGCACAATGTGATTTTTGAAATGTCTATGCTTCATAGCAATCTAGAGCAACTTTAAACAAGCCATGAATTTCTTTAAAATACAAACCAACCCTAATGCATTTTTTGTGCAATCTATACTATACAATGAAAGTTGGTTCAGGGTGCCGAAATTTTGAAGTCCGCAACATACTCCTATTAATTTCAACAATCTCTTATCTCTCCTCTCCCTCTCTCCTACCCACTGCTGCCTCTCTCCTATCACTCTATCTCTCTCTCTCTCCTCTCTCCTTCTACCCCCCATCTCTCTCTCTCTCTCTCTCTCTCTCTCTCTCTCTCTCTTGCAACCCCTTGGCCTCCCTCTCTCTTGTTTCTCATTTCACACTATCTTCTCTCTTTAACTCCACTCTCTCTAAAACATTAAAAATATAATAAATTTTTTTATATAACAAAATAAATTCATTTATATATACATGTAACAATGCATGTCATATTTTAAGTTGAGTAAATTAAAATAAATCAAAGAAAAATTAAAATGAGTTTCAATCAGATAAAATACAAGTCAGTTTAAAGTGAATTTTAAGTTTAAAAGATAATGCATACCTTTTAATTTGATGAACCTTTAAAAATTTTATTAAATCCATAAAAACAATAAAATTTTACAAATATTCTAAATACCAATATCAACAATAAAATAACATTCAAATCCTATGTCATAAGATTTGAAAAATATAACTTTTGCTTTTTATTTTTTATTTTCTCAAATACAATCGAAAAGTCTTGAAATATTAGACAAAAATCAAAGTCTTAAAGTGAATTTCAACAGTTTAATCATAAATTAAACTTTTCAATTGAGAGGCAAATTTAATTGATTCAAATTGATTAATTTTTTAAATTTAAAATTTATTTTAAAGTTTAATCGAGTTAATTATATTTATTTTTATTAATTATTTATTAGATTATATAATATATATAATATTACACATATATTAAAACACAAGTAAAATGATAAATAAATAATTCAACTCTATTATTAAATTAAAACTTTTACATATAAATAATAAATTTAACTTACATCTCATTTAATTTCAAATTTATAATAATAATATCCTCAACAACTGTTAATTTTAAAAATTAATTCTATTTTATTACTTTTTAAATTAGGCTAGTTGTTGATAATTGGCGCGTAGAACCCAGCTTGTTTTCACAGGGCATTACCAAGCAATTTGATGGTATTAAACTTCTTGATGCAGGTATCAGTCACGATGTTACATTTATTTTAGCTTTAGTGCATTGTCGGGTTGTCAAGGTGGTAGCCTATATGGATTGACTTTCTTTTTTAGCGAGTCCACAGACTGAACTATTGTTGCATCATACATGCTTAAGCATGCCTAAGCTGGGGCATACCCTCCTCACAGCCAAGCCAAGCCACCCACCCTTGCTGCTCTAGCGATTGTCTTTGATCACGCTCTTTGTCGTTGCCTTAAGCGTATTGTCGTGGATAATAGCTCTAGTTTTAGACCTTTGCAAGGGCATTTAACCATGTTGCCTATCCATTTAGGTGGCTTAGGCATTTTGTTAGTTATGAATGGGATCACCTATGCTTTTTATGCCTCTTGCTACTAGACTAGTATTCTTCAAGCTCTACTGTGTGAGCTATTTGCCGATTGTTTTGACACCAACTTAGGAGCATGATGAGATTTCGTCTTAGTGCCCTAACGATGTGCTTGCAACCGTTTCATCAGAAGTTGCTGCCTTTCGTAAACCCCAGCTTGCTTTGACTACTTACTTCTCTGATTAGACTACTGTCTGTTTTCATGTTGATTCAATGCTTTCATCACGTTTTAGATTGACGCTTGAGAATTTGATTACTAATCATGCTCAGGATTTCTTGTCAGTCATACAATTATCTGATTATGATAAGTTATTTTTGCCAGCTGAGTATCGTGCAATCTTCCACTATCGCTTAATTATACCTATGTTAACTGGTGATCAACATTGCCATTTGTGCCATACAAAACTCCTGGATATTGGGAGACCATGCTATGTACTGTGCATTTTGTCTTGGTTATGTATTTCAACAATGATGTGCGTAATGCACTGTTTAATATTCTTGATTGTTGTGGTGTGTGATACCATCGCGAGGTTCCTTTGACTTTCCTAGCATCTGAATCTCACTCTGTACGTCCTGCTTATATTTTAATTTATGATTGATCTCAATGCGCCGACCTCTACTTGGACGTCACAGGTGTTTTGCTTTTGACATCTACAATTGTTGATGTTCCATATGGCCTTCCTCCTAGGAAGATTTCTCGTTGTGCAGTTGCTCGTAAATTGGGAAAACAATTTGCTGCATGTCAAACTCATGATATTGAATTTCAGTCATTTACATTTGACACTTTTGATTATTTGGCTTCTGATGCTATTTCATTCCCCACACGTGTGCAATGCCTTTAGAATGAAAATCAGCTTGTAAGAGACCTAGTAGCTTCTCCTTTTACTTCTTGTTATATCGGCTTAGCAATTCAAAAGAACATTGCTACCCAATTACTAAGCTGCATGCAAGACGGTGATGTCATTTAATTTATCTTTATGTTTTTCAGGAAAAGCTTAATTAATAATATTTTATAGATTAATTAATTAGTTAATTACATCTATTCACTTTACATTTATTTTATTTTTACTGATATCATAAAATTCAAAATCAAATTTAAACTATAGATATTTGAATTTTACTTTAGTTTACCTATAAGATTGAAAATTTGATTGCAAGTCGAGCTAAATAAGAGTTAATTAAATTTTTTTTAATCTCAACCAATATTTACGTTAAATTAAATTACTTATAATTATTTTTTATTAAGTATTTAATTTACATTATTCAATGATTAAATTTAATTGCTTTTGCTTTGTATATTTTAACGTATAAATATTTATATATAAAATCATAAATTTATTTATTATAATTAAGTGCTATTTAATATTTTATTATTTTTATATTTTTATCATAAAATAGTTATACACAAAAAATTGATATGTACTTTTAAAAATAAAAAAATAAATATATAACTTATATTTGTATTTAGATTTTATAATAAATTTATTTATTTTAAAGAAATGTACAAAAAAATCCTGTACAGTTCCTGCAAGAGAAAAATACTAGTTTAAAAGAATTGAGAGACCTGTATGCAGTATCAAAGAATTGAAGGACCTTCAAAAATAAGAATTAGGGGTTGAATATATAACTTAAGCAAATCGTTTAATAGTAGCCATGTTAAAATTTTTGATGTTTTATTAACTCAAGGAAACATTTTTTTAAAAAAAATTGGTCATTTACACTGATGACACAAAAAAGCTGACTATTTATGCTCAAACATCCTAAAATAGTAATTACATATATAACACTTTTTGATATACTCACTCTTTAAGTTTTTCTACCATCCTAAATATTGTGTACCTCAACCATCACATGCAAACACACATGATAAATGTTTTTTTTTTTTTATTTACACACATGATAAATGTGTGTGTAAGAATAACATAAAATATGATAAATTGTAATTCTTGTTCGAATTACAATTTATCATATGTTATGTTATTGTCACATTCGCACACATTTATCATGTGCATTTAGAGTGTGTTATCGGTCACAAAAAAAAAACTTTAAAGTGTGCTACCGGTAAATCAACATTTTTGGTTTTTAAAATGTAAATATCTCGGGCATTTAGTTCAATATTACCTTGATCCTATGGTGGGGACACCACGATCGACCGTCGACTCGCACCCACGCCCAGCGCCGGCCGCGCCCCTGCTCCGCGCGTCCGCGCTCGCCTACGCCCATGCATCCGCGCCTGCTTGCGCTGCACCCGCACCCGAGCTTGCATGCGCCCAGCTGAGCCCTAATTTTGAGAAAATTGCAATTAGGTCCCTGGATTCTCTGACTCAGGTACAAATTTTGACAAAGCCTGTAACCTGGTAAAATCGAACAATCTGGATTTCTATGTTCGCTTGTGATTTGCTCGAATTTGTTCCACCTGTGCGACCTTTCATTACTGAGCGAATTTACATTATTGTTGGTTAAATATTGTGAAACCCTCAATCCTGTTCCCTATTTCTGATTTATTGAAAACCGGATTGCGCCCTAATCTGAATTGGTAATTTCTTAATTACCTTCGGTCTAATTTATTTAAAATTTTAAAAGTAATTAGTTTTGCGGGCTTAATTAATTCCTCAGTCATCACAAAATTATTTTCTGATATTTAGCATTATTTTGTGAATAATCTGTTTGATAATATTGCTGATCTCTAAACTGCATCATCATTCATCTGTCCCGCATCATCCTATTACCTATATCATATTATTTGAAAAAACCGATTGTTTGGTAACTTTGGTTTGATGATATGTGTAAATAACTTTTTAAAAAATTATGAAATTATCACTCAAATGATGACATTTAAATGTCATAACATCCAAATAACATGATATACCTTCAGGATAATATTAAATCAAATACCCTCTAAAGTTTTTGACATATACATGTAAATTATGTAAAAAGATTTAGGAGCTTGTATATAATGTCAAAGAAGAACAGGGTTTAATCGTGTAATTTGCTATGATTTAAGAGATAGGACTGTAACTTTTCCCAAGTTTGCCAGGCACACTAAATTATCAGGTAGGTAAATTATTCAAGTAAAACACAAGCACATAATAATAAAAAAAAACTTACAATAAAAGATAGAACATGTGCTCACCTGAGATGGATCAAGTGTTAACAGTCTCTCCAACAACTCCAAGGCATGACGGTCAAAACTATCAAAGCAAACATTAAAAGCATATTATTTTAAGACAATTTCTAAACTACTTTTCTAAGGTGCCAGAATTTGATGAGAAACAGCCACTGTCACCACAAGCCAAAGCCGAAGAATATGAAAAATAAAGATCAACAGATAGCTTACTGCTTAAAAACCTCCCGGACACGCCGCTTCATTGGCCTTGAAGGCTTAAAATTGTTATACCATGGTATTTTAGAAACACCAGGCCAGTTGACCTCATCCGGAGTTCCACATAGTTCAAAAATCTTGGTCAATTGTTCTGGCTGCAATATATGAAATATGAACAATGTTCAACAATATCTCAGAGGGATTTCCAAAGCTGAATTAATTCTACACTAGAAGACTGATAATGACAAAAGAACACAGACAACAGAATTTAACTAATGTAGGTACACAAAAAGACCTAAAAGCTTGAAATTTTGTATTTCAATATCGCTTTTTATGAATGCTCTGAATATGATAAATATATACTTTCCCTCCTTATCAACTACATCTAATGCTATATCAAATATGTAATCATGATACATGTATTCACAAAAAGAAAAGGAAAAAGTAACTTCTTTCTCTAGGTAAACTATATAAAATTCTGCATCACGTGAATATGAGTTTGTAGATTACCACAAATGCTACAACTGAATTGAGAACGGGTCCCTGTATAGAGGGTAAAGTGTGGACAGGTACTCTTTTTGAGATAAAACAATTTGCTCCACTTCCATCAGAATTCCATTAGCATTTGCTATTTCCCAAGGTTTATGAAACAGATATTTCATAGACAACCTTTGATTTAGAAAGACAGGAAGAGACAGAAGGGAGTGTGTTGATAGAATAGACCTAATTGCAAATTATCACAAACACAATGCACCTAGTTGCGTTACATAAATTGGAAGTAGAATATTAGCATCTAGTGTGAGAGAAAGCTAACAGAAATTTAACCAAAAAGTATTATATTTATGTCATCTCTTCTTTAATTAAGCATATTTAACGGACATGTTGAATACCCAGTAGCATAATTTGGGTACAAATGGTCCCAGACTCAATAACATACTTACAAAATACATACCACATGCAAACTTTGGTTGGCCCATACAACATGGGCTAAGAGATATGGTTATTTGCATCACTGATTAACTTAAACTTGAATGCTTGCCATGAACATCTTGAGAGGGTACAGTTCAGTAGATCCAGCTTACCTCATTCTTTCCGGGTAAGATGGGCTTTCCATGCAGAAGTTCAGCAAATATACAACCAACAGACCACATATCAACCGCTGGACCATACTTTGTTGCTCCAAGTAGCAACTCTGGAGGTCTTCAGTTCAAAACAGGTAAAGATTATAAGGTTAACAAAACAGAGAACCTTGTAAAAATCTTGAAAGTGAGAAGGTTTCCTCCTGTAAACAGAGCAATATATTCCATTTTTATTTGCATGCATGAAGATGGGATATTAAACTACTGAAAAAGACAATAATTTCTCTAAATTGCCCTCATATTCTGGAAACTCGAATCACGGATGCAGTGGTCTTAAGCAAACAGTAGTCCAATAAAATCCCCATGAACCCTTTAAAAGAAACAACATATCAAAGCTACTTTACTCCAGTAAGGTGCTGCATGCCCATTAATAACCTACAATCAGCAGCATCAAACAAGGAGGAAAAGCAAATGGAGCACAGTTTGGCTTGCTCATGAAGTATCTTGATGTAGCATATAATCCTAGACATGGCAAAGTTTGGCTTGCATCAAAGAAGCATCAATCTATAGTCTCCTTACGACTCATGAGCTTCACACATAGAGTTCAAACGTCCCATACTAGCACGACAGCAACTATGACAGATTGCATGTTAATGGAGCAGAAATTGACACTCTTACCCTTCTTGCCAACTTTATCATCTAGGTGCATGAATCATGCCTGACATGCATGGAAATATGCTTTTCATAACATTTTCTGTAAACTTCCCTTTCTCGCTCAGAAAGCATGGAGACAAATAAGTATGGAGCAACTATCTTTATGCAGTATTCCACACAAGAAAGCTGAAGAGGCTCCATGCATGACTCTAGGGTTTAGATTATACCGTAGAAACAATGCAGTAAATAAAGGAAAGGCTTGCAATATTTTAGTAGCTAGCTCACATGATATAACAGCCTAGAAAGAAGATTTAGTTAATTTCGTCCAACACAAAGAGCAGCATTTTCCATGGTCATATACATCACTATTTTTAGGCAAAGGTCCAAGCATGCAAACTTCTAAATCGAGAGATGAAATAATTAGGGTCTCTTAGATTTTCGGTAGCTAAATGAAGATCGTTAATCATAAGCAAGGACGCTTTCTTATACTTGCCTAAATAAAAGTGAATAATTGGACGCTAGCTACAAAAATATTGTCTTGCCTTAATCATCAGACGGAGGGAGAAATCAGATACTACATTTTACCCCATTACCCAGTGAAATAAAAGTGTGCAGGCCATTATTCCCCAGAAGAAATATAATAGGGACTATACATTTCACATTTAATCAAATGTTACATAAAAAGAATTTAAGAACTCCACGGATTTATCATTGTTAAACTGCTTAACCGAGCTTATGTTCCATCACTTCTACCCTGAATATGGAATACTTCATAATCTAGTGTTAAGGAATGTGAACCAAATTAATTGTACACACTCTTCTTACATAAGTATGTATAGGATATAAAAATTAATTTCATAATTTCATTTTTCTTCTACCATCCTTGTGTTCTTTCTATCCTGCAGTTTCTTACAAGTCTTCCCTCTCCCTCTCTACACACATATCCCTTGCTCTCTTTCCAACTCATTCTATGGTCTCCATTGGTTGGGAACTTAAAAACCCCAAAACTCCTCAAAAAACGCAGACCAATATTTCATAATTATTTCACATAATATATAAATTTAAATATTAAAAATCAACTTTATTTTAGATCCTACACAAATTTCAATCTTAATAAAATTACTTTATTTCACATCCTACACATATTTCAATAAAAAAATAATTTTATTTCACATCCAACATAATTCTCAATAATAAAATAACTTTATGTCACATCACAACATTAAATTAATTTTGCCTTTCTCTATCTCAAAAAAACTTCAAATGTCTCTAAAACATACTCCAATCAAATGAGGTCTATAGCTCTCCCTCTCCCCCTCCCTCTCTCTCTCTCTCTCTCTCACTGTCTAGATCTCTCTTGCTCTCTCTCTCTAAATTATTATCTCTATCTCCCCTACCCCAACTTTAAAGCTCCTTTCTACCTTCGTACCTCCCTAGCTATCTTTCTCAATAACTCATTGTTTTCATCTCTCCTTCTCACTCGCCCCCCCTCCTCCACTCACAACCTCTCACAATCTCTTTCCACCTATCTTTTATTAATTGTATCAGTCATCTCTCCTTCTCACTCTGTTGGAGGAAGAAAGAGTAGGAAAAAGAAGCTAGGCTGTGTTTGCCTTGAAGCAGGTAATTACATATTTCCAGAATCTGAAAAATGTAAACCAGATTCAATGAAGTATCGTAATATGCCACACAGAGTTATGGAGGCAGATATGTTGAGAATTGAGATTCTTTTTTTTGTTCATATTCATAATTGTAAGTATAAAGATTACAATGTTCAGCATGTGAATACAGAAGTATGTTATAGTACATACATAAAAGTTTGTTTATGCTTTTCATGTATCTCAAACTTTACCTATACCACAAAGTTATAACACGGTTGGTAAGGTTTCCATTATGATCGCTGGCAAATGAACGTGCAAGACCAAAATCAGCAAGCTTGAGATTTCCCTCATTGTCAATGAGTAGATTGGAACCTGCATCAACGAAAATGGAATTAAAAATTAAGAGCATAATTTTCTGTATGTAACCTGAAATATCACAAAATCAAGCATTAGTAATATGACCTTTGATGTCACGGTGAAGAACTTGATTGACATGACAATAGTGCAGTCCTGTCAACAGTTGCCTCATATAGCACTGCACAAATAAAAGAAAAATTTATAATCCGCAATTCATTATTAACTTAAATGATCTAATCTGCAAATTCAAAGTAAACAACCTTGATCTGCGGGACAGTAAATCGCATGCCAGGACGATCAGAAAGGCCAGTCAGGTCATGATCCATGTATTCAAAAACCATGTAGATGCTTCCTTTATACTTGTTCCCATCTATGCATTCAAAAAAAAAAGGATTCATCAAGTAATACACAGAAACATTAATTTGAGTAGAAAGACATCATTCAAATTTATGCGAACCAGGCCTGCCTTGTTCATCCTTCTCAGGACCTAGAAAAAATTATTGAATTAGACGAGTAAAATATTTTGTGGCTTTGAGATTCAACTGTAACTATTCTAAAAATGATAAGAGGTCAGAGAAGTAATGCGCGTTGGCAAAATCCAGAAAGGGGTTATTAGATCAAGATTAGAACCTGGAGAAGTCACGATCTCTTTCAATTGAATAACATTTTGATGATGCAGCTTCTTCAAGATTTTTATCTCACGTATTGCTGTGATAGGGAACTGCAAAATAGCAGAGAGAAGAAATATTGAAGGTCATAAAAAGACCAAGTTCTTCAACTAGGGGACATGTGCTTGTGCGAAGATATATACATAATACAGTGCATAACAGAAAATTGAAAAGATATACCCCCTCTCTTTCATTGTCCATTCTAATCTTTTTTAGAGCAACTATTTCCCCAGTTCTTTTTTCTTTAGCCATGTAAACCTGCCTGCAGTATCCAAACGGAAAAGTAAAACAAATGAGTAGTATACTAAAGATATCAGCAGTGTGAAATATACATGCCAATCAAGAAAGAATGGTAGTTTGAGCAAAAGCTAATTTAGCAACAGCACTTGTGAAAAAATGTTGTTTCTTGGAATTGAAAATGGACCTCATGCAGTAGCTTTAGCCATGTGTTAGAAAACAAGCAGCGGAACAGAAAATAAGAGAAACTAAGCGTAGAATATCAAGTATTCTACAGTCAAATAAAAAAAGGCAAGTCAGCTCACACATGTAAAGGTAGCCCAAGAAGAAATGGCAAATTGTATGATACAGTTTGCAAAAAAATAACATAACAAATCTGCGTTCAAGTCAACCTAAGAATCACTACCAAGAAAGCATTCAGTTTACACTATGAATCAAATGATATATTAATGACAGACTACTGAGGGGTGGGAAGTACACCAATTCAAAAGCTAAAAGATTATGGAGATTAGAAACTAAGCAATGGTACAAGGAATAAGAAAAATTAAACAATATGACTAAATAATCATATCAACATGCAATACTCTGCAACAGATGCATGTGATTATAAAGTTAATAGATGACATTTAAAATCAAGATTTGCAATAAATGGCACCACAATCATGTGCAATAGAAACATGATAGGTAACTTAACCAGAACATACATACTTAGAGCTAAATGAGAAAGTTGTTATTTGATAGAGTGCTATGGAAACAAAGAATACATGTAGGCAACCTCACCTAACGGGACAAAAGCTTGGTTTTTATTGTTTTTGTTATTGCTATAGTAGAGTTAATAGAATTAAGTACAATTACTTTCCAAAGTAATTAATGTGGAAAATGAGAAAATCAAATCCCACAAATTAAATTGTTTTAAAATTGCACTTAAAGTGAATTGTTCAGAAATAAAAATTTATCAATTAGATCAAGGCTTGTCAATTTAAATTCAACAGATGAGATCAAGAATTAAGAATTCTTACAATTAAGTCCAACATTAATTTTCTTTCAATTAAATGTTAGATCTCTCAAGTAGATAACAATCAGATGACAAACAGTTTCAATTTATTAATACAAATGTCAAAGTAATTTGAAATCAGAAATAGTTTTACCTTGATATAAGGATTTCGTGAATAAGATTTGGGCTAGTCGTAGAACCCAACCTAGCGTTGTACAGGGACTCATACAGGTGACAACATGCTGATGTGATGATGAAGTAAAATGTTAAAATATGAAAAGCTGAGTGCTGTTGCTGAATACAGCTTCATGTGAGCTCAAAGGTGCAGGGCTTGGATTCAAGAAGAACTTCTTCAAAGGGGCTTCAACTACCCATGTTAATGGACCAAAAGATGGGCCTTTGGAGGCCAGAAAAGTAGCAATGCACGGAAACCAACAAAGAAGTCAAGACGCGTTGCATAGGGAGGAGGGATGGCCAGTCGTAGCTGAAGGAAAATCTGGAAAAAATGGTTTGCATTGAGCTGGGAGTCATCAGGTCAAGGCCATGAGTAGTTGGGAGTCAGGTGATTGATTCAACAAAATTTCCTCCCAATATGATGTCTACCCTTCCTTACGCTAGAATATTGATTCTTTCCCCCTCAATCTAGGTTTGGCACTCAAACTCTAACTCATCCATTGCAACAATTTAGGGCGCTTATATAGACCTATGTACATTTGAAATCCAAATACAAAATTAAAGCACACTTTAACATCTCACAAGAAAAATTATTTAAAAAATATCTCACAGGGAAATGTTGAAAGTTCGAAATTCAATTTTGAAAATTTCCATCCAACTAGAATAACCATATAAACAAGAATCTCTAATCAAACAAGTCACAACCAAATTGCTCTCCACTCATTTGTCTATCCAATTAGAAGCCATGCACCAAGATCTCGACCGTCAACAATAAAACATGCTTAAAATGCATTGACGGTTGAATGACACAGTGTCTACACCAACTCACTCAGGTGGAAATAACTCAGCTCCATCGAGTATAAATCAACAAGCTCATGTATCTCCTAATCAATTAGATTGATTTGTTATAGCTTCTCCCTAATTTCCTGAAAAGAGAAAATCTCCATCAAATCAAATACCATCAATAATCAAACTCAAATGGCTGCTCAATATGAATTTATTTGATCAACTTTATAAATGAAGTGAATTGAGCTATGGACACATGACCCTGTTTAGTTGGAGGACAGGTCATGGCCAAAATGGCCTCTAACTATTCTATTAAAAAAATAATAATAAAAAATTAAATATAATGTGTTAGAAATTGTATGGAATGTAATATAAAATAAATTTTTTTATTGAAGTTTATGTATTGAGGATGAAAAATAAAAATTTCTTTAATAAAATAATTGGAGGCCATTTTGGCTATGATCATGACCAAAAATGACCTCGAACCTAACAGGGTAAAAGAAAAGAAAAAAACTCAAAATCCCATTTGATCATTGAAAGTTTAATTACTTCCATGATCCAACGATAAATTCAAATTTACTCATTCAATCCCATCTGATCAAAATTTTAAAGCGAGTTTAATTTACAAATTTAAAAATCTTAACTACCATATAATTTTATCCAAAAAAATCTTGCAATTAATCAAAATAGTTTCCATTGATTTTGTTGATTGACTATTTAAGTTTTAAAAAAATACACAGAAAATGATAATCAAAATCAAAATTCAGACATGTACGACCTAGTACGTGATTTCAATGAAATGCAAACTTAGACTCTCTAGCACTGATAAAAGAAAACTAAACATATGCAAGCTACAATAAAAATGCAGACTTACACTCTCTAGCATTGATAAAGAAAAAAATATATGCAAGTTTGACTAATGATCCTAGAAAAGAGTATTGGATATCTAATTGTATAATTCTGATCATAAGTATAGAGTTAGTAAGGCACAGAAAAAAAAAAAAAATGTGCTTAATAAAGTGTCCTAAAGTCCTCCATAAATAAATCACAACTTAGCAGACCAACATCCACAATCCTATTATAATTTCCCAATTAAACTCATGCATTCATTTTGAACATTTACTTTTCCCGTTCATTAGTTCTTCCCCAAAATGGGCTTTCCTACATGTGACCATCTCATATAGTTGCCCATCTCACTAAACCAGCTCAAGGTGTACCTATGCAATTAAGATCTAGTATCATCATGATGTCCCAGACTCACATCATCTCAAGCTATATTCTTGATTTGATGCCCATCCTAAATAGAAGGTCCAAGTAGGTGGTGATCACTACTCGGATCAGAGTTAGAATGAATATAAACACTGTAGACAATCAAAATTATAATAGCATACACGACAAATTGTTTAATAAGATACTCTAACCTAACCGAACTCTGATACCAAGTTGATGCGGTATAAAGAGATGATATGTAAGTACTTGAAATCAGTAATGTTTTTGAAATAAGTAGGGATTTATTTACGCACAATTATTTCCAACTATATTTATAATATAAATAAAAAATTTAAATCTCATAATCTAAGTCATTCTATAATTTCAACCAAGCTAAACCATTGATAAATAAAAGTTTATTAATTATGGTTTGATAATTTAGATACAACAAATCAAATTTGAGTTTCAAAATTAATTAGAAGTTCTCACAATTACATCAAATAACTATTTCTCAATTAAATGTTGGATCTCCCAAGTAGAGCTCAATCGAGCAATGACATGACATAAATTCATTAAAACATGAATTTAAAGATAATTTGAAATCAGAAGAAACTTCACCTTCATTTAAGCATTTGACAAATCAAATTCAGACTAATCACACAACCCATCTTAGGGTTGGACAGAGGATTTCCATTGGTGATAATATGCAAATGTTACGATGAAGTACGTTGTTGAAATGTGAACGACTGAAGGGTTGCAACTAAATAAACTTTCATATGAGCTTAAAGGTGAATGAAGCTTCACATAAGGCTCAAAGAGATACTTTCTTCCTCGAATGGGCATCAAATACCCACATAAATAGACTAAGAAATGAGTTGTTGCAGGCCAAAGAAATTTCAATGCACTAGAACCAACAAAAGTGTCAAGAAATCTTGCACAAAGAGGAGAGATGTCTAGTTGAGAGTGTAGGGAAATCTGGAACGGAAACTTGCATTGAGTGGAAGTGGAGATGGCAGAGAAACAGTCGCTACAACACCAGTCACATGAGTAGGTCCACTGAGGGTGTGGGCCATTAAGTCGAGATTGTGAGCAGCTCAAATGTTTTTGTCAATTCAGTGGTAAACAAAAACTTTGAAGAATTTTTCTTTTTTTACTCGATAATAACTAAGGTATTAAAGAATTCATACCAATCGTTACCTCTACACATCCCTACATTAGAAATTGAATACTACACCAGAATCAAGGTTTGGCACCCAAACTCCAATTTTGTTTCATAATCTAGAATACTATATTACAATACTTTAGGGCCCTCATATAGGTGGAAGTATATTTAGAATCATCCTCACAGGTGATGAATCATCTCCACTCATTCTTCATCTAAATTGACGTCTATAGGTTTTTCTCATATTTTATCATTTCATATTCATAAGGATCAAATAAAACAGAATAAGAATCAAAAATTTACATAAAGATATGGAGATATCCATTTCATATGAAATGGGATCTTTCATTTTACATATACATGAGTTTATTTCAAAAAGTTCTTGATTTAAAAATGAATTGAGAAGGATTACCCCTGTCTCTGTTTATGTCTCGGATTGGAACAAATTACTATAATTCGCCTGTGCCTACGGATCAGGCGACATTTTTCACAGATTTTATAAATAGAATCCGCCTTTATTTTTGTATTTACCCTAGAACATGCCTATAATGAATTGATGGTTCCATAGCACAATTTTCCCACCAAAAATGTTTCATATAGATGCAAATACATAGACAATAGTTTCCTAAGTTTTTCATAACAATGGCTCCTTCAACTTTAAAGGATACATATTAGTGTAAGATAAGAGGTTTTTGGATGAAGGATAATGAGTTTTGTTTCTAAATATAAGAAAAAGGATAAGTCAGCTGATCAAACTTATGGGAGATTGGTAACAAATGGAATCCTAAGAAAACTATAAATCAATAAAGTAATGAAACTTCACTAATTGTTTTCCAAAAAAAACTTGTGTAGACTTCCATTAGCCAATTTTTATGGTTCCCAAGTAGTCCAACTGGTACAAGAATTCAAGAATTAAAGGATCAGCTTTAAGGCCCAGTTTAGCAAACGGTTATTTTAGTCATGGTTAAAAACTTTTTAAAAAGATTTAAAAATTAATTTATATCTCCTCTTACACAAACTTCAACATTAAATAATTACTTTATTTCACATCCAACACAATTCTCAACAAATCAATCAACATTATTTTATGTCTAACATAATTTTTAATATAACTCACTTTATTTCATATTTACACATAAAGCCACAAAATTTTTCAAACTATCTTTTTTTTTTCTCCAACCAAATAGGGAAAGTTAATTCATCAATATTTTTCCATTAGAACAAGGTTTGCAGCGCCATTTTAAAAGCATTGCCATGTCAGTATCAGAATATCAAAGGAATACACTACAAACAAATGCCTTTCATTCACCATGATACCAACTACAATCAACCAAAACCTAATTAATAAAAAACTGAAATTAAGAAGCAAACAGAAGCAAATAAGAAGAGAAAGCAGAAAATTAAAATTATCAAGTACAGTGCATTGTACTCACCCATATGTCCCCTCACCAATCTGCTCCAATTTCTCGAAACAATCCACATCGCGCGATCCCCAGGATGGGGATTCGTCGAGGTTCAATTGCGCAGGAGTAGCAACTGCCATTGAAAACTTCCTTATTACCTACAAAGCATTTGTGATCAAATAATTTAATAGGATAGCAAAGGCTTGTGCAATTTTTGCTGTATTAAGGTTAGAGAATACCCAACGAGATGAAAAGAGCTAGAGCCTCCTCACGAACAACAAAGTCACGACGACAATTGCAGAAAATAGAACCAAAAAAATTGATTGCTCCTCTGAGGGGCGATGCCTGCCGTATCGACCTAAAACTCGAGGGGAGAGAGAAAGAAAGTAAGATGCCACATTCTTATAATCGAGAAATAAAATATGTTAATTTTAAAAATAATTAAAACCAAAAGTTAAATTTTAAAAAAAAGTAATTAATGTGAGAAATTCATTTGACCCATTCACAAGACATTAAGACAGATGGTCAACAAAGAAGATAGCAAACAATATCTTTAGATTTTCTTTCAAAGGCATAAAAAAAACTAAAATTTTATTTTATTATTATTATTTTAAGTTCAAGATAATTTTTAATAATTTTAAATCACGTGAAAATAAATTTACATCATACTTATCTCTAAATATTTAAATAACTTTATTTTACAATAAATTTATAATTTTTATCATTAATATTAAAAATTTGAATATCAAATATGTTTTCAGTTTCAAAGTTCATTATTGTCATCTTCCTACAGCTTATCAACCTTCAAGGAGAATAAAAACCCCAATAGATTTCCTTGTTCAATCAATCTATCAAGGAAGGCCTTTAGTATTCTGCACTCATAATTCTAGTAAAATGCATAATGGTTTGAATCAACTCCCAAAGATGGATTGGGCTTTGCCCGGGGGAGTTTCAATCCCTACTTCCATGTTATAGATCGAGGTGCATCTCACAGGAAGATCTATTGTGGTTGTTCCATTTCCCCTTTTGTTGTTTCTGCGATGACTTCGCTTAGGGTTTTGAGCTAAAGGACGATAAAGAATAAGTATTCGTTCTCTCTTCACCATCCTCTTCCACACACTTTTGGACTGAATCCTCTAGTTGGATGCACTACTTGAATCTAGCTAAGAGCTCATAGTAGCTAATTTTCTTGTTGAGGGTTAAGGACTTTGACATGTTGCCTTCTATCTTTCTTTGATGGAAGGCATACATTGAAATGTCTGGCTCTACATCTTCATCCTTGGCAACTTCATGAAAGAATCGATAGGTATGACTCAAAGGCCTTTGTCTAGCTTTTGCTTAATGCTGGGCAAATCCATGTCTAGGAATGTCATCTTGGGCATCGCCATAAAGCATGAAAGGAGTCCCCACTCTAGGTGAATAGAAGATTGGGTATTATTTACATTAAAAAAAAGATCGACTATTACTTGATGGGTAACCGGCTATACATACAAATTGCATGTCATTGCCTTCACTTGGAACCAAGTAGCACTTGGTGAAAATCTTCGATATAAGTGAAGCAAATGGATGCCTGAAAGCTTCGTATATGCTCTTGTGCATCTCTTTACCTCGGGTACACATCAAGCTTGGGTGGTTCTTAATCTTAGGGAAGAGGTGCAGTGAATCGATTCATGGAGTAGCATTAGCGTCTTATATTCCAAAGAATGTTCTAGGTCCAAGGATCGAGAACAACATCATTCATTGGAAAAGAGTAACTTTCCGTAGCCAAAGATGGTTAATAGGCTGGGAAAATACAAGCCACATGGTCAAAGCTAAGGCTTGCAATAAGACGATTTTGATTAAGTTTGAGTCAACTAAAAAAACAATTTTGAGTTGATTTAATTGAAAATGATTCATTTTTTTAGTTAATTCAACGCGAAATGACTTCATTTCGAGTCAACTCAAAATTCAACTAGAGTTGGATTTTGAGATATCTCAAAATCAATATTTTTATTAAAAAAGTAATTGAAAAAAGACAAGAATCATGGGATTGGGATTTGAACCTATCATCTCCTCTACAAGGATTCTAAAAACAAACACTATGCCAAATGCATAAAATTTCATTAAAGTTGACTAAAAAATGTATTTAATATATTTTTGAGTCAATTTAAAACATAATTTCGAGTGAATCACTATTGACTCAAAATCATCTCAAAACCCAACTCTAATCAAAGATATAACTCAAAACTCAACTCAAAATCATTTGAATCAATGTCAATTTGATTTTGATTAAAATTGCTAGCCCTAGCTGAAGCAGGGCCCCTAGTTGAAGCAGGGCCCCAAGATCATGAGGTTCAAATTAAACAATAGGTTTAGGAGCCCAGGGACCTCTTCTATGATGGCTTTGGCTCATAGATTGAGTCAAAGCAGCAGGATGAAGTTCTTAAGGTAGAGATGCTGCATACACTAAGAAGAATCAAGGAATCTAGGGGAAGGTAGTAAAGCCCTTGCAAAACAATAAGGTTTTAGTGCCTATGTCGCGAATGGAGCGCTACCTATATTGGTTCTTGATGGAAAGGGGAGGCCATAGACTATGCCCATCGCTTGTGCTTAACCATCAAGAATAGGAGCCATCAGTTCCCGAACTTGGGGACAGGGCATTGCTTGTGCCTTGAGTAGAGATGCCAACAGAAGGACTATGGGTGCTTCATGTGCCTAGTGCAAGTGATATACAAAGCCCTACTATGAGAAATAGAGACCTCCTCTAGATCTCAATTGATGATGGCTTTGTTCACCATCGAGTTCTTGGAAGGAAAATCTTCAATATAGGACTTGCTCACCATCTGCAGTTATATGTGGGGGCACAAAAACTATTAATGTAGATTCAAGTCCAGAGAAGATCCATGGTGGATCTTGTGCAGGAAAAAAATGGTTAGTGTCCTAGATCTACAAAAAAGGACAAGTCCACCACAGATCTTCCTATGTCCATAGACCCAATTGAGTATATGATTTTACTAATCTTGAATAAGTTCATCTGTGGCAATTACATGAATAGGTTATGGGAGAGAGTTTCCTCGAGTATAGTAGAGAAAAATGAAGAAATATCTTATGGAATCTCTACAAAGATAAGAGGAAGATGATCTGATCGAATCCCCTCCTTAGAAGGACGAAGCTTCAATTATAGTTGAAGGTTGTGGTAACATTAGTGGGAGAACACCGGTGGCATAGCTAATTGCGTTCATAACCACACCAAAGTTTGCTATATGGAAGCCACATGTTTTCTTGATTAGTTAGTCTATTAGGTGATTAAATGCAAGCTTGAGAAAAGCCAAGTAGGTGTTACTTTAGTTGTCTTTATAGTGGTTGTGCAACCCCATAAGTATACTTGGTCATAGGGCATACCCCTGTGAGCTATGGGATTTGGAGGGAAGCTAGAAGCACTTTGGAGACTAACCACGTGCTCCACGGAGTATGGAGAAAATCAAGAAAATTGTAGGATCTAATCTAGTGTTCCATGAAGTTTGGAAGAGAAGCAAGAAATATCATGGGTAGAGCTTTGGTCTCTTCAAAGTTTTTGATTGATAAGAGTGAAACCGCAAAACTCGCTACTCCACCAAGTTTGAGATAGTGGCTTAACTCGACCTTTTTGGCCAACAGAGTTATCTTGTGACGCAACGCAGAGAACTATTTAAGGTAATGTTAATGCTACCAACATTATGCTAGTGACTAAATTTTAAAATGCAGAAATAAACTAAAAAATTCTTTTTTTTAACTAAATGCAAATGAAGAGAAAATTAATGAAGTTAGCTTCAACTACGCACATAGGCTAATTAACATAAGACTTCACAAAATTTTTTTGAGGATATTTGTAAGGTTCCATATAATTTCAGATAATCTCACTGCAAATTAGATAAAAAAAATTTGTCAAGCCACTATGAAAATTAACTAGTATGCGGCTTGAAATACATAAGGAACAATCTTATGGCCTCATCAATATAATATCAAAAGAGCAGGAAATCATCATCAACAAAAGAATTTTATGCTCGAAATGGGACCAAGGAATAAGCAATTAAGTGATTTCATAACAGATTTAAGTTTGACACGAAATAAGAAACTTCTCTGGGTACTCAAGGAAACTGGAAACGGGCAGAGAATCTGGAAATCATATTTGGCATTACCGAAGTAGAAAATTCAGCTCAGGATGAATATAGGGATAATAAGAAAGAAATTTCCAGCAACTAGAATAAAAATCAATAATTTAAAAAAAAAAACAGAATATAAAAGCAAACCCTTGGCCCACATGAAGAAAGAACTCATAGGAATATCAAGCAACTAGGAGCAAGTGGATGAACGCAAGGAAATTGTAACAAAGACAGAAGCCTTAATTCTAAAATGAACCTCAAGCTTTCAATAATAGCAGCCACAGCCCTCTGCCCTTGCCCCAAATCTGAAAGCCCGCGCCACCTGTGAGGAATCAAGGATGAATCGACGCTCCGTCGGACACAGAACAGAACACCAGTGGCAGCCTCCTGCTGTGCCGGCGCCAAATCCGTGGCCACCTGCCCGGACTCGTCAAAGTCGAAGACAACTTCTCACAGCTCAGAAAGCCACCAAATCACCATCATCTCTCACCTGGCCATGACTGAAGCTTTATAGAGGAGGGGGCGCCGAGGGTTTCAACCAACCTGCGTTCGAATGTGGAAGAGGCGGGCGGTCGTGCTGCGCGGAGTCCGCGAAGGACGAGACGCGCGCAGAAGGATCGGATGGTCGTGCGCGGCGTCGGACGACGAGAGGCCGACTTGATCGGCCGAGGCAAGGCCAGGCGAGGCGAGGCCAGGCGAGGCGAGATCGTGCAGTGAAGGTTGCAGAATCCCGATCAGGGATTAGGGATTTGGGATTTATTGGATTTAATGGATTTAATGGACTTGACCTCTTTGAGTTTATTTGACTCAAATCGAGCCCAAACAAACCTGACTTAAGTTCAATTTGATCTTGATTTAACCCAAGTTAAATTTAAATAATTCAATTTAAATTCAATGAAATCTAAATTACTCAAAATAAATATAAGATATTAAAATAGTCATTTTCACTAATATAAAATTTTCAGTTAACTAAATAAAATAAAAATATATCTGACTCATAAATATAAATAAAATAATTATATAATAACTCGATCTACATTTGAATATGTAAGTCATATCCATGGCTTTGTTATTACTAAAATACTTTTGTATTATATTATTAAAAATTATGAAATTAATTTAACTGTATCAATAGTAAAATCTCGTGTAAATAAATATCATCTACTATAGTAACTATAACAATGACATGAATTTGTATTTCTATATAATATCATTTTGCATAACATTATTATGAAAGATAAAATCATAGAGGGAGATTTATATACAGAACACTGAATTCATCACAAATTACGTATTTCACCATTTTTTAGTAAATATTACACATATCACACTCTGCTTATGAGTTTTACATTTCTATTGTAACAATAGAAATGTAAAAAAAGTGTGGTATGTATAATATTTACTAAAAGATGGTGAAATAAGTAATTTGTGATGAATTCAGTGTTCTGTATGTAAATCCCTCAATCATAAAATAGAGCAATAAAAACATCAAAATATTTAAATTTGTAAGAAATAAGTTTAACTCATATAAATATCTTACTCTGCGCTATCTTCATATAGGAATGCTGTCTTTAAAAAAAAATAGTAATTTTTGGAATAATTCATAGTGCTATATGATCATGTTCATATTCAAACTCATGTTAGATTTTCCTGCTCAAGCTCATTCATAATAAGTCGAGCTTTTGGCTACTATGTTCAAACTCAATTCAACTATAAAATGAATGAGTTTGAGCTCAATTCAAGCTTATTTATAATAATAATTGAGCTTCGTATGAGTTAACTATCGCGTATGACAATGAGCTTATAATTGAGTCATATAAACAATCTCATATCAAGTTCAAAAATATGATTTATTCACGAATAATTCATCAATCATTTAATTAGAATATCAATTACGAGACAAATAATTTATTAAAATTATAATTGACCTTTTGAGTCACAGAAGATCTTATGAAAATTAAAAAATTTCGCAAATCTTTAATTGAACTTGAAACGAACATATTCATGATCACCATACGAATCGCATAGGAATATAAATAAGTCGAACATTATTATGTTCAAATTTATTAATCTAGGAGTATTTTTTTAAAATTAAAAAATTATATATAGGTCATTCAAATTTAATTATTTTACATATTTAACACTCAAATTTTTAATATTATATAATAATCACAAATATTATATAAAAATTATTACTCATGTGCAATTCATGCTATAAAATCATGATATGTATATAATAAAATTATAATTTTTATATGATTTTTAAGAATTTAAGTATATTATATATATAATATATATAATTACTTATTTAAAAATATATTTAAATTTATTTGTTAAATTTGATAAATAAATAAAAATAATTTTTAATTGAAAGGAGTATGGAGGTGCTCATTTAAAGGTGGCTTCATTTACAGCTTTTAATGGTTTACTTAAACGTCCAATTAGAAATCGCCACGTGTAATCGAATTCAACTATATTGTACACGTGGCAGACTCTTATTGGCGTCCAAATGTGCTGTGCGGCTGTACCAGGCGGCAAAGTCAACAGCAAGACCAAGTCGTACTGCGACTATGCTGCTCTTCTTCCCCGTTTCGGTATTCTAAAAAAAAAAAAAAAAGTCTCGTCTTCTTCGCCTTTTTTTCTCCTTTCCCTCTTCCTCCATTGAATGAAGAACAGTTTAGCATTCGAATCTGCCTCTTTCCTCATATTTGTTCTTTCATTCCGATTCAGGTGGGTCGAAGGCGATACCAATTCCTGATACCGAGAAGGAACAGAAGAATTTTTTTTTTTTTTCCTGTAGGAGAACACGCTTGGTGGTGGTAAGACGTAATGGAAATTGTTAGCCTGATTTCTTGCGATTTGGCTTTTTTGGTTAATCTATTTGTGCTCGTCATGATTGGATGACAGCGCAGGGTCGGCAAATTGAGGATTTGCGGGCTTGATTTCGGCTCGAAACTACTTTTGGAATTGGCGGCAGGGCATGACGAGAACTTAGAAGAAGGAGAGCTTGATTTAGGGTTATATGGCTAGATTATGTTGTTTCAAGGGCTGCTGCTCTCAGGTTAGAGATAAATTGATTTGCTTGGCCAATTAACGAACGGGATGTTTCTATCGTTACCGAGGTTTCGTTTTGCGGTTGATTATTTTACTTAGGATTTGCTAAAAAGTTCTACATAGTTAAGGATTCTGCAGTGATGAATACACAAAGTGCCAGCACCACTATCTTAGACATGTGGACAACTGGGCATTTGTGGGTGGTTGCAGCTGATCTAGATGTCTGGCTGGATTGGCACGTTGCATTTTTGCTTAAAACCTTGATGCTATTATTATGGTATCTGTCCCAGTATTGCTTTATGACAATTAAGTTATTGATCTTTACTGATTTGTGGACATTTATCTTCTGTACTTAAACTATCGAAGAACTGCAATGAAGCAAGTTGAGTAGAACTTACATTATTATTTGGTTGGAAGCTAAGTGTGACCTCAGCCATTTCAGTTAGGCAAACTTTGGCCTTCAGGTTGAAGAAAAATGTGCTTTTTATGTTAGGTGGTATGAGGCTGTATTAGCCTCGAAATTTAGCTGCATTTGGCAGGAGGCCATATCGGCCTATTGCCAAACCAACTAGACCGGTTTTCATGTCAAATGGCCAGAATAAAACAGGCATTTGTACCCATTTTGTGGCACTCTTGTGGTGTGAATCTCACATCTTTCTTCATTTATTTGGACCATTGATTCACAAAGCATAATTGTAGGCTGTAAATGCAGTAAAGGATAGCACTAACATCTTGGTTTATAAATACCTAACCGATTTATAAACTAACGTTAATGGCATAAAACTCTATCGAAAACATTTGATTCTTACAAAGGTGTTCCGCAATGAAACAACATAAAATTTAGGGTTGGATAAGGTTGCATTTTATTTTTCTATCTAAATCATCGATGGTGAGCTTGTCACTGAATGGATAAGAATAAGTGAATAAGATGAATTTTTTTTTGCTGTAATTGTAACTAATGATAGAATCGGGAAACAAACTGGGTTAAGAACTTCAAGTTTTATGATGATATGAAAGCTAGACAGATAATACTGTAGCTGATGATTGTTTAGGGTTCTTCTAGCCATGGCCTGACTAGTTCTTGCTACTTCATAAAACATTTTTGACACTTCACTACAAACTGATAATGCAAAACTGAACGTTTTTAATCCATTGACTCCTTACGTATTTTTGTGCTAAATGGCCAAGCAACTGAAGAGAAGATGATATGCATTTCATCAGATTAATTTGTTTTGTCTGTTTTTTTAACTAGCCTTCTAATTTTTCATTCCTATCGGTAGTTTTCATGTTGATTTTCATTTTGTTTTCTGTTATGCTTCTAATGATTGGGAAAGGCTTTGCATTATGGCTTTATTATGTAAACATTCTATTGTAGTTAGCAGGCCTCCCATCTGACAGTGGCAAAGGAAAAGCTATGGATAGCCATGCGAGGGTGACTTTTGGATTTAATCTAGTTAAAGGAAAGGCGAATCACCCTATGGAAGATTACCATGTCGCCAAATTTGTACAAATGAAAGGGCATGAGCTTGGGTTATTTGCAATCTTCGATGGCCATTTGGGAGATAAAGTACCTATTTACTTACAGAAGCATTTATTTAATAATATTTTAAGAGAGGTGGGTAAACTTTTTTATATTTTCTCAACTAATTTGAAAATTCTGCATTCTAATGATATGTTCCTATGCTTTAGGATGAATTTTGGAGTCATCCTGATAGCGCCATTTCAAAAGCGTATGAGAAAACTGACAAAGCAATTCTTTCTCATAGTCCTGAGTTGGGCCGTGGGGGTTCTACTGCTGTTACTGCCATTCTCATTGATGGCAGGAAGCTTTGGATTGCAAATGTCGGAGATTCACGAGGAGTCCTAGGTAAAGTTAAGAATGTCGTACAACTAACGGTAGATCATGAACCAAGCACTGAAAGGTGCGATATTGAGACAAGGGGTGGATTTGTCTCTAACATGCCAGGTCTACTACTACTACTACTTTATTTTTTCAAATAGCAAGTTTCTAGGGTAAATATGTTCATTTCCATTTGCATTATTTAATTCCTGCAACAATGCTACGACAACAACCTAATTTTGTTGCGTTCTTTTGTTCATAAACCTGCTGAATTATTAACTCTTTAGAAGCTAATGTATTCGATGATATTCATTTAATTTATTCCTTTTGAAATAGTAAATGGTCATTTATTTTTGAACCTTAGGATTCATATGGCAATCAGCCAAAAAGCCATGGCTTGGGTTTCTTTCCTTCCAACAACAACCAGCACAACAACAACCTAAGCCTTCACCTGAATCCTTTTGTTTCCATTCCACTCTATCAATGACAGCTCCTTATTTAGCTTTAAGCATATGAAATCATTTCTTATAGTTTTTTGTTAATAGTAAAGATCCAATAACCCGGCTTCTTTACTGGAGCTTCTATCGGTCTACAATTTGTATGCCTTAAACATCTAAATCAACTCTTTTTGGGTTTATCTTCAATTGGGGCTACTCTAACTTTCTCGCTAATGTACTCATTTTTCATTATGAGTACAAATAAATCAATCAGGTGTTTCCCCTAGTAGCACTGTGATATGTTCATTTTATTGCATAACAACAAATAACATGTTATCCCCTAATACATATATATATAGCCCAAATACTATGATGTTTGTATTAAATAACTCAAATTTATAAAAATAAAATGCCTTTTTGCTCTTATTTTATTTCTAATACATTTCTCACTCTCCTTGACTCGATTGTGGAAAAGATTTCATACTATCTACTGCGTGACATTTGTTGTAAAGGAATCAAACCTGAACTAGTGTTTGACTTAGTTTGGGATGTCATGAATACAAATCTAGGTCAAGGTCGACCCGACCTAAATCCAACTCATTGACAGGCTTAGTCAGGTGGATAAGGCTTCACGTAAATAAAATAAGTGGCATAGAGAAGAGAATGTTAAAGTAGATGAGTTGATTCAGACAAAAGAATATGATGAGGAATGAGTACATTTGTGAAAAAAATTGTAGTGATCTTAATTAAGGATATACTTAGAGAGAGCCAGTTTAAATGGTTTAAATATATAAATTGTAGGGTAATAAAAGCTTCATTAAAGAGAATTAAGTTATTAGATCTTATCCATATAAAAAGAAGAAGATGAAGACCAAAAAAAACATTGCAAAAAATTATAATGAATGATCTCTTATACATTTATACTTGAGTCTAAATGAGGAGTTATTATTTAATTAAAGTGCATGAAAACCAAGTATTTATATAGCTGACCTACGTAATGGGATAAAGGCTTAGTATTTGTTCTTGTGTAGGAATTCCTAATATAGTGGTTTTACTAAGCCTAAAGATGTTTGTTAGGCTGAAGGAGATGCTGAATTAGATGACTCATTTTGCTTAGGGGGATGACATGGTCACGGAGAGTGGGGTGGAGAGATCACTATCTAATTCCTTGGACACAGGGCTTGCCAACCACTTTGCCCTTAAGAACTAGCTGGTGGAGGGTTATAGTGCTATCCAACATTAAAATAGGTTGTTTGAGCCATGAGTGGAGAAACTTGAGTCCCAAATAAAAAGGTTGTAGAAGATTGATGAGACCCTAACAATGAAGTAGAAGCATTAAGTTCACTCACATGCCTTTCGAGTCTTGCATGCTTCTCATCTTTTGAGTTTTAAGTCCCGGATCTCCTGACCCTACTTAGACAGTTTTTTCATGAGTCGATCCTACTCGGAAGTTAGGGGTGGAACTTTTCAACAATAGATTTCTTTTTTCCCCTTTTGTGTTGGGGGAATCAACTGCTGGTATTGCTTTGTGATATTTTGATGAGCATAGGACAAGATGCATGAACTTTATAGTTTTTTGAATTTCAAAGTAATGGAACTAAAGTGACTGATAAGCTCAGTTGTGGTACCTATTATCGGAATCCAAATTCCAAGGATTTTGTTTGTCAATGGAAGCTATCCTAGTGAGTTTGGATGTTTTGTTGGACGATCTCTCAATGTATAGTGGTGTTGATTTAGCTCTCAAACATTTTAATATAATAGAACCAATGTGTGAGTTTTGTAAGGCCATGTATAGAGCAAACTTGCAAAAGGTATAATTTGGCCGGGTGAACTTCATGTCGAATTGCATAAGATTATGGACAAAGCACATACAAGGACCTAAGGGAAAACTAGAGTGTAGTGTTTGGCAATTTGACCTTCAAGCCAAATCCCGCAAGGTTCTTATTCAGGCATTGTGGAAATAGAACAACACTTGGGTGGGTGGCCTTTGAGCCATCACTAGTAAGATTTTCTAATTGGATCATATAGAGCGTATTCCTTGTACCTTGCCAGTTGAGTATTGTATGAATTCTTATGATGTTTGAGTTTGGCAAAGTAGTAGGGAGCATGCTCTTGCAGATAAAGGATTGCCAAGGTTGACATAAGTTGGAGTTCCAGGCTAATTCTCATACCATAAAATCCACATAGTACAAGCAATGTGATATTCAAGGTTTGCAGGGTGGTACGACCGCTACAAATATACCAAGCCCTTCTCCGGTGTGTTTTTTGAGTGTTTCATGTCTGAGTGGAGCTAGAATTCCCTCGAAATAAGTAAAACAATTGTCTCATGCTCATGCCATTAGACCATCAAGAATGCTTTTGGTGGTTAGATTAGGATGCACTCGGGTTCTTATTCAATGGCTTTATGGTAGGATGCCTCAAACAACTGCTTGAGGGTTTAGGGACACCTATAGGATGTTTGAAGTGGCAACAGATTACATTCATCTAGGTGGGAATTGCTTAAATAGAATGTTAAGTGTATGGAATGATGATGTGTACTAACAGTGGGGAACAGTTCGCCTTTTCCCATTTGTTGAATTTCAATCAAAAAAACTTTTGATATAAAGACAGGCGAGATGTGTTGGAATTTGTGTTGTCTATCAAATTAGATAGTTGGGTGGCATTATATACTTTGTCTTTGTAGAAACTTCAACTATTCTAACTATCTGATGACGAATGAGCTTCTGTGTGATCAATGAAAAGTTCCCCTTGCTACAGGCGTGAATGTTGTGAAGTCATTCAAGGGAGTGTTGCATTACAATTTCCGTTAGGTAGCAGGAGAAGAAATGAAAGTCCTATAGGTGTCCATTCCTTTGTGAGGACTTCAGCAGATCCATCTTTTTTCAGACGGCTTAGCATGGTAGAGAGGAGGGTACAACACACCATAATTCAAATAATCTGTACCAGCATGCCTACAAAATATATTATCTATTTTCTAGCAAAAGTGATGCCGTCTTATTAATGATTATCATTATCAGACTCATCCCAACTGCTTGTATGTTTTGAGTTATTCCTGTCCAATGCCACTTTAGTTATTAGCTCTAACATATACAAACATTTTATATTACTTCCAATTAAGTTAGTTTTAACTTACCCTTTGTAATCAAAGTCCGTTTAAGAAACTAATATTTATTGATCTTATTGGTGGATCTTACTCAATTATTGCTCCATAACACTTAAGTCTAATTTTGGTAGTATTTTTTATAATGGTTAGTGCTTCTACATCTCCCTAGTATAAATATTTTCAATTGATATTTTGTGGTTTTAATATGCATTTATCTCAATATTCTCATTTGTGTAAAATTTAAATTTTTAGTATTTAAGTAACATTGGCATCTATACATAAAACTGATGAATTGTTATTTTATGACCTTTTTTCTTTTCAACGTATTCTTGTTTTCTTACAATATTCTGTAGGCACTTTTTTATGTAACCATCCTAGTTTTAACTCTACTAGTAACGTTTTTATCTAAATTGTCATTTTTAATGATAGAATAAATATAACTAAACCATCACAATTAGAACATGTTTTTTTATTATTACTGATTAATAGATATTTAAAGTAACTGTATATTTGGTTGGTTTATTAGCTGAATTAAGCTCATTATTTAGTGCATTTATTTGGTTAGATGGCTTATCATACACTGTTCGGCCAATATTGAAGTTTGTTGCCATTATTGTATGCTCTGTTTAATGTGGGCCTAATTGTTTAGCTACTTTAGATAAATCTAGATTAAGCAAATTAAGGAAGGTGCTGGTAATCATAAAACATAGAATTATAACACGAGAAAATATGTTCAGGGTTCTGGCATGGAAACTTTTAAAATGTATAGATGGAGAGAAAAATGCTACATGGATGTTATGACGGCTAAAGCAGTGAGTAAAGTTTGTTCACATTGCTATCAAAGAAACAAAGTTTGTTCGCGTGTTGACTACAAGAAGGAATAAATTGACATTGTTTTGGATGCTTTAACTTTTTACAATTAATTCAAGTCACTCAACTTCTCCACAAGAGTATAATACATTATACCGAAAGGACTGGCTCCACCTTCTATCATTTGATTTCTCATGCTTATTTTGTACTATATTCTCACACTTATCTACCTGTGTATAACTGTGAGTTTGTTATCTCATTGGTTTGTTAATGGTTCTGCTTGACTAATTTTTGGATCAACTATACAGCACATTCACAAAATGCATAGAATTTGTATAACAGACACCTGAATGTTCTGGTGTCCATGTTTCATATGCACCCCTTTTTTGAATTACTTTTCTGTTAGTTCGTGAAGAAATTTAATTTGTGCTAGTAACTTGTAGCATGATTAGAGCAATTTATGGTTGAAAATCAAATGAGTTTAGTCTAATGTTTTGAGTGTTGGAATGAGATTTGGATATTCTCTTTGAGGGACTTGAGCTAGGTAAATAATCTTAATTTCTTTACTCTCTGCATAGACTTTAAACTTGCCATTTTGATCCGTTTGATAGGAATGAAATTGATCCGTTCTTGTCTCTAGGATCTGTCTATTGTTGGCATTTTGGGTGGACATGACCTTGATAAACTACGAATGGAAGGATTTTGGGTGTTCCTTCCCTCTAACTCAGTTGTTGGAGAAGGCAAAAAGCTATGGTATAGAGGCAGGATGGAAGGAGAAAAATAACTTTGTTCAACTTCATATTTTGTGTGAATATATTTACAGCACCATCCTCTTAACAAACAGGAAGATAATCCTAAAAAGAAAAAAGCCAAAGTAAAATTATATCCAAGTAATATTCTTAGAGAAGAAAACCATGTCGAACTTCACTTTTTGTGTGTAAACATTTATAGAATCATCCTCTTAACAAATAAGAAAATAATCCCAAAAGGAAAAGAGCTAAAGTAAAGCTATATCGAAGTAATATCCTTACAACCCAATGTTAGGAAATCATTAGTGATTGTTGAAGCCTTGTCATAGGGTCTTCTTCCCTCGAGGTCTCAAGATCACTTAATCTCAAGATAGCTTTGATTCGTCGACTTGAGTTACATGTTGAGACCGAGGTGCTACTTCTTTGTTGAGACGCCATCTCATCGAATCTTGGGTCCTCTAGGCTTTGAGAACTTGAGGTGCTTCTTTTGATGGTCTGTAGTCAATGGGACTCGAACACTTGGTGAATGGGAAAAAGAAAGCAGCCTAATTTTGTCCCTATCAATTGCCTAGTGGACTCTAAATATGAGTTCATGTCAGTAAGATGAGAAGCGGATAAAAGTTTTATAGTGGTTGGGGAGGGTTTTGCGTATGGCTTGGAGAGGGGATACGTTAGATAGCTGTCTTAAGCGGTTACTTTAGTGAAATCCACAATTATTCACTAAGGATAAACGATAGCTGGAGATGGTAGTGGTGGGTTCATTCAACTGCTTATTATGGGATACAACCAAAAGGTTCTTTAGTCAGAATAATTCCTAAGTCGAGTTTTGTCGTGTTCATTCTTCCAACTTCACGCCAATGTATAAACTATAATGAATCATGTCTTGACTATTGAGGAAAAGCGTTGCCTTCATACTTCACATGCTGTATGATCCTAAAAAAATTACATTCTACAACCAAGTCTGTATTTACATTTGGAAAGCAAATAAAATGATATTTTTATGATCATTTAAGATGCAGGTCATTCTGGTCATCACTATCTTAATCTATTTCAAGTATGTTTATTCGAAGTTTGCCTACATTTTAACTCCTATGATGCAATGCTTCGCACATCGGTACAAACTTGTATGAAAAGTTTACTATCTTAAATGTAGGACATCATACTCCATAGTCTTGTACTAAACTCAGTGTATTCATAATAAAGATATTGAATTTTGTATTGCATGATGTTTTCACAAGAAATAATGTATTGTTATTAATTTGTGATATATTCTTTTGCAACTCCGTCCTATTTAACTCAACATAAGTTTCAGTTCAGCTTACTAACTTTTTGTGATAATCGTTAGGAGATGTCCCAAGAGTAAATGGTCAGTTGGCTGTATCGCGTGCGTTTGGAGACAAGAGCCTCAAATCGCACTTGAGCTCGGATCCTTACATCAAAACAGTAGACATAGATTATGATACAGAACTGCTTATCCTTGCGAGTGACGGCCTATGGAAGGTTCTTTATTTCCTCTCTTCTTTACTGTTTAAATGTTCTACAGATTTGATATTCAATATTTAAAATTCTCCCAGGTTGTTGACAATAAAGAAGCAGTCGATATCGCCCGAAAATTTAAGGATCCTCATGTAGCAGCTAAACAGTTAACCGCTGAAGCACAAAAGAGAGATAGCAAAGATGACATATCATGCGTAGTTGTTCGATTCAAATCATGAAAAATTCAATAGATTCATTAAATGCTCCCTTTATTCACCGTCAACCCCAAGTCATCATCACTATCATGTAGCACAAGATGCCTATTTGTATAGATGTTTTTCTCCTTTTGCTTAGGAGTTTTGTGTTATTATTTGATTTCTTTGAAGGGATTAGTTGATGCATGTCATGTGTATGCTGAATTACTTGCAGGCCATAGTGCTCCTTGGCTGAAGGGGATAAGAACTGAAAAGGTTGCTTTTGGGCATGTAGTGTAATTGATCATGTGATTGAGCCTCTGGTTGTTTGGTGTCAAGAGAAAGCACTGTGTCCTCCTAAGGCACTTGGATTATAGATAGATAAATGCTTTGATTGGTTGGTGGTTTTAAATTTCGGTCGAAACATGTTTGTTTTAGTATTTTTGGATTGATTTTGATGGAGATATTCTGAAAAAAAAAAAAGGCTGTCTTATCGATTTCAGCTTAGCATTGTTCGAAACTCGCAAATTTCAATTGAAATTTCATTTTTTAAGATAAAAATCCATGAATCTAAGCTGGTGTTTGGCTCAATACCATCTTTATGTTATATCATGTTATTTAAATATCATTTTTTTATTATTAATTTTATAAATTTTTGAAAAATTATCTAAAAATGTTACTAAATTAAATAATTATTTTTTTAAAATAATATAATATAATATTAAAATAATATTAAACTAAATACTCTTTAAATATTTTTATTAAAACTTAAAAGAGATGTTTGATTCAATGCTATTTTGATGTTATGTTATATTATTTAAATATCATGATATTTAGATATTATTTTTTGATTGATAATTTTATAATATTTTAAAAAATTATTTAAAAATATTAAGATAGTATTGAACTTAAATAATTCTAAAGTTAATGCTAAGAATATATATTTGTGAAAACAACAAAACCAAAACTATCAAAATTTTGAAGCTATTTTGAATTGATATTTCCACCTTGGAAAAAGCTTCATGAAATAAAATTTTGATAGAGTACATGAAAACAGAACTTTGAATTACTAATATATATCACAAAGTTGTATTGTACCTGAGATAATTGTAATATTAATACATTATAAAAATATATAATAATATTTTTTTACTTTAATTATGATCAAAATGACCTCAACTTACACAGTTATTAGTTAAAAATCATTTTCATCATGACCATAATCCAAATAGACTCTAAATTTTAAAAAAAATAAAATAAAATATTTTTTATTTTTTATCCTCAATCACATACATAAATTTTAATATAAAAAATTTGCTCCATATCATATTTTATATAATTTTTTATGCATAAATCAATTTTATTACATATTTTACTTAAATTTTAAATATATCACAAAAAAATATTTTTTTCATCAGAATTTTTTTTTTATTATTTTTTATAAACAGTTAAAAGGCAATTTAATGAGCCAGAGCTCTTCTTGACAAAAACCCAACCTCTGACCCAGCATGTTACCTCCAAGTCAACGAAGATTTCAACGCTGGAAATTACTTTATAACCCCCAATAAATAACCATAAATTTTAAACCTAACTAGATATGATCAGTCATCAACAATATTTAAAAAATTTAATGATTTTGGGTTCAGCTTGAATCTAATCAAAATAATTTAACAAATATTTATAAAATATAATTTTATAATAATAACAAATGCAATATAACATAAAATAAAAAAAGTTTAAAAGTTTGAAATTTAATAGCATCAAAATTCTTTTCAAAAATTATAAATTTATTCTTATGAATAATAAAAAAATAAAAAATAGTTTTAAAAAATAAAAAATAAATATTATTTTTAAAGTCCAATATTACAAAAAATTAAATAAATAATAATGCAATGAAAAAACACTATTTTTTACTATCACCTTCACATGATGCATAGTCAAATTTAGTTTTATATTACTAAAAAGAGATTTGAAATTTTCTTTATATTACCTTTATAGTTAGAACTCCCAACAAAAAAAAATTATAGACGGGTTGGTTCAACCGCAACAGTCAATCAGTTTTCTAGTTTAATTCCAGCTATGAACAGTTTGATACGGAGCAAACTTTGTTATTTAACTGAATAAATTGGACCACTAGTTCTCAGTTCTATCTATTTTTTTAAATAGATTGATCATTAATACTCTAGACTTGCAAAATTATTTCTCGAGAAATTATTGAGTGCGATGCATGCACTGTTCAATATTCAATTATTGGCCATGTTTGGCGCAAAGACCAAATCAGGACCAAAATGATACTAATTTAAGAAATAATAATAATAATAAATAATTTTTTTAATCATTCTACACAAATTCTAATATAAAAAAATATAATTTTAATTCACATACTCAATAATTTTCAATAAAAAAATTAACTTTATTTTACATCCTAGACCAAAATACTCGATTCGAATATTTTGATCTAGGATGTGAAATAAAGCATATATTTTTATTAAAAATTATTGAATATGTGAAGTAACATAATATTTTTTTATATTAAAATTTATATAAAATAATTAAAAAAATTATTTATTATTATTATTATTGTTTTTTAAATTATTATTATTTTGGTCCTAATTTGGTCCTCACACCAGGGCTACTTATAATTGAGCATTTGAACCTAAACAGCCTGAGATTTTAACAGTAGCTCTTCCTACTTCATTTGCCATCCATAGAAACAAAATAATTTTAGCTACTGCTAAATAAAATTTAGCCATTGATATTGTTTTTTTTAGTATAAAATAGGGCTAGCATTGAGCTGATTTTGATCAAATCAACCTCAATTCAAAGTTAAATATTTTAATTTTGAATCAAATTTAGCTAGAATTGATTACCTTAGAATCAATCCTATTTTATTAACTTACTATATATAAATACATGTATAACTTAATCCTTTATTAAACCATGGTAGCCTAATTTTTATGCGTCTTCACTTTATAAGTTAAATCGATTATATTTCGAACAAATTTATTTTAAATCATATAAAAATCAAATTGATTTTGATTCGAATAAAATTCGACCAAATTTCAAGAACAATGCCAACAAATTTATGTTGACTCTTAAACAAAATGTGGTAGTCAATAGGTAGTTGATCAACCATGAAACCACTTGGCTAACCACATGATCGACTATGTGGTTGACCGCATGTCGACCACATGATCGATTAGTTTAGTGACCACACCAGATGGTCAACCAAATCGATCAGCAACTGATCGACCTAGTGTTGAAAACGCATAAACTAAGCAATCGATCAGTTAACCTATGTGGTCCATCAAACCAACCGGTCAGCCGCGATACTTGGTTGACACGATCTGGTAGGCCGGGGTTGACCGGATAGTCGACCAATTGGTCAACCAACCATTTGACCATTAGGTTGATCATGGTCAACCGGACACAATCATTTATGAGAATGACGTGCATACAATGATCATGCACGTTTGAAAGCATACTCCTCAACGGGACTCTTTTTGTTTGACGCGAGGACCAAAATAGGACCAAAATAGTACTAATTTAAAAAATAACAATAATAATAATAAATAAATTATTTTAATTATTCTACACAAATTTTAATATAAAAAATAATATTTTACTTCACATACTCAATAATTTTTTAAAAAATATAAATTTTATTTCACATCTTAGATCAAAATACTCGATTTGAACATTTTAGTCTAGAATGTAAAATAAAATTGATATTTTTATTTTAAGTTATTGAGTATGTAAAGTAAAATAATATTTTTTTATATTTGAATTTGTGTAGAATGATTAAAAAAATTATTTTTTATTATTATTGTTGTTTTTTAAATTAGTACCATTTTGGTCCTGTTTTGGTCCTATTTTGGTCCTCGCGCCAAACAGGACTAAGGAGCAATTTAACAAAAGAAGGAACGCATACAAAATGCAGTATTTCAACATAATTCCATTAATATGATGTTGACATATCATTGTTATGTGCATAATATTATTATGAAGTTCAACATATCATTGTTGGATATGATGAACATATATATTGACCTTTCAGATTAGTTCAATATCTTGCAGTTTTTATGTAACAAGCAATCCTTTGCTCTGTCAGTAATGCAAAATTAGTACACAATTCTAAAGATAATAATAGTGCTTTGTTTAAAAAGCAATCTCTACCTTGTCATGCTTTCACTAACAAAATGTTTGTTGTTGTTTTTTTTTTTTTAAATTACTTACCCGCCTTTTGCAAGCACAGCCGCGAGGGCGTACGTCTTATTTACCCGGCCAAAATGGTGCAGCAAAACTAGCGTACGACTTACCCAAAACAGGTAAGTCGTGCCCAAATGACTCTTGGGTACCATGGGGACCAGCTTTGGGTAAGTCGTGAGCGCCTATGACGAGAAGGGTAAGTCGTTGGGCGCCCACGGCTTACCCAAAAAAGGATAACCGGTAATTCGTGGGCCCTCGCAACTTACCCAAAAAGGGTTACCCGAAACCGGGTAAGTCGTGGGCCCTCACTATTTACCCGATTTGTGTCAAACATGAAATGAGAAAACATTTACATTAAAGCTGCCATCATTAGAAAGTAGGCGGTGTTAAAAAAAACATACCAGTTTTCTAGGCAGAGGTTTTGGCCGATCTAGGTAGAAGATCAGATATGAACGCTATCCGCGAGTCAGAATCAGGAGAATCTGGAATGAAGAAATGAGTTCAGTGGTTTTGCATGTTAACATTATCATCAAAATCAGACGCACCATGAAACCCCAGTTGAGCATTTGAAGGAAACACCCCATACCCGGAGGAAGCAGCAGGAGACTTTGGTTGAGCATCTATGGCAGCCTTAGCATCTCTTTTCCATCTCTTTAGGTAGTACCTTTCTGGTAGCACTTTTATGTTTCTCACATCAAGGACCTTTATCACATGGCCGCAATGGATCCCCATGAACTCAAACTTTTTGCAACTGCAAGCAACCGAGCAATCGAACGAGTCAAATCGAACATAATATTCCTTGGACTTCTCACCAACTGTGATCCTGTATTCTGTAATTGTACCATACTCTCCAGAATTATACAACATGCAATCCATGAATACCTCAAACTCCTTTCTGAATATTTCAAAAACTGCAGGAGTGTACATGCTGGCTGCTTGCCTCAACATCTTTGAAGGAGGTATTCTTGGGAAAGATTGGCTTGCATGGAAATCAGCCTGAAGTTCAGCATAACGATACTCGGATAACACCTTTTCATAATTCTTGAAAAAGGAGAAAAGATCATGCTGTGGACAACAGAACTTCTTTAGCTCACTGCTCAAGCTTTCGTTTTGCAAAGTGCTCTTTATATCGGCACAAAATGTTAGCCGATCATAAGCTAACGCCCACCTTTCTCTGCATTCAAATAGCTTTGAAATCCATTCGTTACTTATAAGATCATATTTCTCCAGCAGAGCTCTCCATCCCAGTATGAATTCGTTCTCATCTTCAAAACTGTAGACACATCTGCTGAAATCTTTTGAGAAAGTTTTTGAGCTTTGGAAGATATGATTGAGGTGCTTCATAGAACTGTGAAAGATTTGCCACGCACAGAGACGATGAATTGTTTCTGGCCACACCATAGCCAATGCATTGCTTATTTCAGGGGATTCATCTGTCAAAATAGTCTTTGCTAGTTTTCCACGCATGGCAATCCTAAAAGTATTGAACAGCCATTTGAAAGACTCAACAGTCTCATCATAGAGAAACGCTGCACCAAATGTGGTAATCTGCTTATGGTGATTCACACCAATAAAGAGTGCAAATGGCCTACAGTACGTGTTGAACTTATAGGTGGTATCGAAGCAAACTATATCACCGAAGTAGTTGAAATCCTCCTGGGATTTTGAATCAGCCCAGAAAATGTTTGTAAGTTTATCATCCTCATCAAGCTGAATAGCATAAAAAAATGATGCATCTTGGAGCTGCATGCTCTGAAGGTACTTCAATAGAGCTTCCGTGTCGCCTGTCTGCAGAGACTTCATTCTTTTTGAAGGCAGACAAATTTTATAATCAGATGGCAGAAGAAAAATGTCCCTCGAGCTTTGCTTTGCTCCTTGTCTGGTAGCAGTGGCCTCACATGATCTTGCACTAACTCCGCCAACATCATCTGATAGGTCAGCTTCCTCAGTCTGAAATTCCGTTGTGACCCTTTGTGATCTCAACATGTGCTTTGTTGAAGGTGGGGCAGGCTCATGGCTATGCTCTGCCACAAATTTGGTCACACGATATCTTCCAGCAGGTGTAAGTTTTATTTTCATGCGAGCAGGGCAGCCAATCCTTGTTTCTGGTCTCGGTCGCTTCGCTTCATTTCCTCCTTTCCTCTCCTGCCGAAAACCTTCCCTGGAGCAAACCAGTGTTCTCGACCTTGTTGTTTTATCAGAAATTTTTTTGTCCAACCAGCCTTTCCTCACACTGAAACCAGCCATTCCTGCATATGTGTTGTAGAACTCATATGCCTTGTCCTCATTTTCAAACTCCATACCAACTTCTGGAACCATCTCTTCACCGGCAGCACCTCCCCCAGCAGCATCAAAATAATTAAATTTCTTGAGTGATCTCTGTTTCATCAAACTCAATTATAAATGGCTGCTTCAAAAAGCAGTAAATAAGTAACAATCAAGTGATAGACACCCAGGTAAGTTCTTTGTTTTTTAAGATGATAAACATCCAGATGGTTAACTAATGCTGACAGAGATTAGTGAGTAAATAAGAAGTAATATTTTCTGGAATCATATCAAGGAACGCTAAAACTTCTGTACGTCAAAACCGCAGCCAGTCCATAAATAACTCACACAACCAATATTACGCATTCACATATAGGCTTCTTTTGGCTGGAGTATGTTTTAGAGATATTTAGAATTTTTAAAAGATAGAGAGAGAAATATATGTTAATATTATGAAGTAAAATAAAACTATTTTATTATTGAGTATTGTATTGAATATAAAATAAAACTGATTTTGTTTTATTGAAGTATGCGTGGGATGTGAAATAAAGTTAATTTTTAAAATTGAAATTTGTGTAAAATGTAAAGTAAAGTTAATTCTTATCATTTGAATTTATATATGATGTGAAATACAATAACTAAGCCTTAATCCAACTAAGTGGGGTCGACTACATGGACCTTTTATTTCTATTACACTCTATCAAATAACAATCTTTATTTAACTCCAAGTATGTAAAATCATTTTTTATAATTTCTTATCATATCTTTTTTAGTCTTTCTCTTTCTTTTTTGCTATTGGCAAGATATAATAATTCAATTTTCTTACTAGAGCTTCTATCAGCCTACAATTTATGTATCCAAATCATCTAGGTCAACTCTCTCTGAGTCTATCCGCAATTAAGGCTATTTTAACTTTTTTGCGAATGTGCTCATTTCTCACATTATCCTTTGGTGTATACTTACTCATCTATCTTAGCATCTTCATTTCTGTGACACTTACAGTATTTGTGTGTTTCTGCTTTGTAAGCTAGCACTGCTATTCTTATAACTATCTTATAAAATTTATCGTTAAGTCTGAAGAAATTTTTCTCATACAATACATTAGATGCACTTTTTCACTTCATCCATTCTGCTTGAATCTTACTAATATCACTATCTATTTATGTATAATGTGAAATGAATATAAAATATTAATGAGAGTGTTTTGAAGAAATTTGGGGGTTTTTTTGGCTCCAACCAAACGAAAACATAGGTAAAACCCAAAAAAAAAAAAAAAAAGATCGCATGCAATTTACCTTTCTCCAAGCAAGACCACAGGCATTGCATAAAGTCCTTGGGCCCTCTGGCCCACGACGCATATGAGGTGTTGACTTAGCACCAACTCCACACCGAGTACATCTAAGTTTAGAATAGAAAAAATCAATTCCAGCAGAAAACATGCAATACGTTCAAATAAACTGTGCATTAGTACAGCCAAAAAATAGGAAAAAAAATACACTTGAACAATTTAAAAAGCAAAAGAACATATCATAATCAAAAGGAAAATAAGAGTTCGGTACTAGCCAGCCACATTGATGCAAACTTCACATTTATCTTATGAAAAGGAATCTAATACTTACACAAATGTAAAAAGGCCACTACAAGATTAGCACAAACTTGTTAAAATGCAAAGATCAAATGTAACCTCCAATTGATTCCACAAGGAGATTTGGCTAGAAGAGTTTATGGAGAACGAAAGAGCAACTCAGTACTTCAGCCAGATGAAAAATCCAACAACTAGACGTGGATAAAAAATGGCATGTAATACAAACGTTATAGACTAGTCCCACAATTTCACCTTAAATCTCCTAGACAATTAAATAGACCATGCAAATAGCAAACACTACACAGTCACCATGGCCAACGGTCAACGGACTCAATCAAACTTTGAGGAGCATCCCAACCATAATCCCGTAAAGGTTCCACGAGACAGTTTTTATCCCATAGGAAAGCTGCAAGTCACCATCATTGAATTGTACTCCCAAAACTAATCATACATTGATGGATTTGTTCACATATGCAAATGGGGAGTGAAGGATTCAGTTAGAGAGGTGCCAGAATCTATCCAGCTGAGAACCAACCTTCTAACTACATTGTAGAACAGCTAGCAGCAAGTAACAAGATAAGAATTCCAAGTAGTAGTCTTTTCATTAACAAAAAATGAAGCAACAAGGGCAAAAGGAATCACAGGAAACTTTCTAAAAAACTAGAGGAAGCAATCCTCAGCAGTTCAGAATGCTTTCCAAAGAGGAATAACATCACAAAAGTGGAAGGATACTGTGGTTGCATTAGTACCAAAGGTAAATAATGCGGATAAGCCAAAGCAATTTAAGCCTATCAGTTTATGCACATCTCTTTACAAAGTGATTGCCAAGGTAATGGTTCAAAGAATGAAGTTTTACATTGCACCCCTTGTCGTGTGTGAACAAGGAGCCTTTGTGCTAGGCCGCCTCATTTCAGGCAACTATATATTAGCACGAGAGAAAATCCACAAGCTAAATATACAAAAAATGGACTCATGATAATCAAAGCAAACATAATATGCTGAGTGGAATAAGATTCCCAAAATAATGTAGAAAGTGGGTTAGCATGTGTGTGGAGGTGACCACTGACCAGATATGCCCTAATTGTCAACAGGAACAGATCTCCCTAGTTATGTGGAAGAAGAGGTGATGTACGCACAAAACAAGGGACTCTATATATGTCATATGTGCTGGAAGCAATAAAGATCTCCACGTAATATCATATAAGAACTAGTCTTCATGACAATAAGATCTTAACATTCACGTTTCACAATGAAGAATATTAACAAGATACTAGTATAAAAAATAAGAATTTCAACAATAACTAGAAATTAAAACAATTATGCACTAATTCAAATCAAACATAAGATATAACGAATTTAACATTTAATAGGAAATATGCCATCACACATGTTAGCAATCCAGAGATTGTTTTTAGATAAAAATCAAAGACAATACAATAAATAAATATCAAAATATCATATAGATGTCCAATCCTGAAATATAAATGAAATAGAGAAGAAATAAATAAAACATGTTGCGGGGATAAATACAAAGGTAAACGAAGAAGGAAGAGGAGACACAAATAACAAGTAGATTATGGGCTCAAATCATACAATCAATGCCTCAAACCCAAAGAAACGATTAATCCAATCCCCTCTTCCTCGTCAGGTGCTAGGTTGAATCCCCTACAAAAACTAGCAATCTCCAAATTTGAATTCGCCTTCCATCAAATAATATCATTGGGTGAAGAGGTTAGCAGCAATAAATGAGCACCAACTGGTGCATTCCGATCTCTGGATACCTCCAGATTTGACAGTTGGCAAGAATCCCACCAGATTAAATGGGGAAGCCACTAATCCATGATCCAAAAAACCAAAATGCCCATGTTACCCTCAGTCATCAAGCCAGCACAATTTAAGCTTCCAAAAGACTCTTTTTTCCATACCACTTCCACTCATTTACCTGCCAATCCTTCAGTCAACACTCAACATCCAACAAATCCATGAAAAAAATTAAGGCTTAGACCTTTGCCCATACCATGGAGCATTCAGGTCCCTGGATACCTCCAAATTTGACAGTGGGCATGAATCCTACCGAATTAAATGGGAAAGCCACTAATCCATGATCCAAAAGACCAAAATGCCTATGTTATCCTCAGGCATCAAGTCAACACCACTTTAAGCTTCCAAAAGGTGCTTTTGCCCATACCGCTTCCACTTATTTACCTATCGATCCTTCAATCACTATAGAAGGCACAATATAACTATGATAAGATCTCCAAATTAAAATAAATAAAGCCCAAGAATAATTTATCTCCAAAGTAAACGATGTCGTCAAATGTGAGAGTGATGTCATAGAAACAGCAGCATCAAGAAAGCTCAAGCAAGGGTGTCTATTATCCCCACACATATTTATCTTGTGCTCATAGTTCTTTAATTATAATTCACAAAAAGATGTGGGAAGGCTTCCTCACAAGCATTAAATTATCAAGTAGAGGGCCATATTATTCACATCTGAAGTTTGCAGATTTCTTGCTACAATTCACTAAAGCCACCCCTCTAGGGGAGCTAAAAGGAGATTAGACTCTTACTCAGCTATGTCATGACAGCAGATCAACTATAAATAATCTTTTATTGTTTTCAACAATACTATCTCCAAAAGATGTTTTAGGATGCAGGAAGGCTAGGAGTGGAGATATTTGGGTATATAGCCATCTAAACATGGGCCTATAAAAGTTGACTTTCAATCCATCATTAGTGCAGTTAAAGGGAGAATTATCTTTTTTTTTTTGGATAGTGGGGAGCACACTGACCTTTGGCTTG
>KZ452001.1:8198621-8208794 GCA_002786265.1 Apostasia shenzhenica
GCTAAATATCAATTTTTGATTAAAATACATCCATATAGAAAACATTAGGAGTGTAATCATAGTATTATGTTAAAAAACCTTTATATAGACACGATTAAAGTGAAATTGTATATATTCTCTTCAAATACAACAAAAACTAATTATACTCCACTTGAATTCAACATAATGCTTACCCGATTTGTGTCAAACATGAAATGAGAAAACATTTACATTAAAGCTGCCATCATTAGAAAGTACGCGGTGTTAAAAAAAACATACCAGTTTTCTAGGCAGAGGTTTTAGCCGATCTAGGTAGAAGATCAGATATGAACGCTATCCGCGAGTCAGAATCAGGAGAATCTGGAATGAAGAAATGAGTTCAGTGGTTTTGCATGTTAACATTATCATCAAAATCAGACGCACCATGAAACCCCAGTTGAGCATTTGAAGGAAACACCCCATACCCGGAGGAAGCAGCAGGAGACTTTGGTTGAGCATCTATGGCAGCCTTAGCATCTCTTTTCCATCTCTTTAGGTAGTACCTTTCTGGTAGCACTTTTATGTTTCTCACATCAAGGACCTTTATCACATGGCCGCAATGGATCCCCATGAACTCAAACTTTTTGCAACTGCAAGCAACCGAGCAATCGAACGAGTCAAATCGAACATAATATTCCTTGGACTTCTCACCAACTGTGATCCTGTATTCTGTAATTGTACCATACTCTCCAGAATTATACAACATGCAATCCATGAATACCTCAAACTCCTTTCTGAATATTTCAAAAACTGCAGGAGTGTACATGCTGGCTGCTTGCCTCAACATCTTTGAAGGAGGTATTCTTGGGAAAGATTGGCTTGCATGGAAATCAGCCTGAAGTTCAGCATAACGATACTCGGATAACACCTTTTCATAATTCTTGAAAAAGGAGAAAAGATCATGCTGTGGACAACAGAACTTCTTTAGCTCACTGCTCAAGCTTTCGTTTTGCAAAGTGCTCTTTATATCGGCACAAAATGTTAGCCGATCATAAGCTAACGCCCACCTTTCTCTGCATTCAAATAGCTTTGAAATCCATTCGTTACTTATAAGATCATATTTCTCCAGCAGAGCTCTCCATCCCAGTATGAATTCGTTCTCATCTTCAAAACTGTAGACACATCTGCTGAAATCTTTTGAGAAAGTTTTTGAGCTTTGGAAGATATGATTGAGGTGCTTCATAGAACTGTGAAAGATTTGCCACGCACAGAGACGATGAATTGTTTCTGGCCACACCATAGCCAATGCATTGCTTATTTCAGGGGATTCATCTGTCAAAATAGTCTTTGCTAGTTTTCCACGCATGGCAATCCTAAAAGTATTGAACAGCCATTTGAAAGACTCAACAGTCTCATCATAGAGAAACGCTGCACCAAATGTGGTAATCTGCTTATGGTGATTCACACCAATAAAGAGTGCAAATGGCCTACAGTACGTGTTGAACTTATAGGTGGTATCGAAGCAAACTATATCACCGAAGTAGTTGAAATCCTCCTGGGATTTTGAATCAGCCCAGAAAATGTTTGTAAGTTTATCATCCTCATCAAGCTGAATAGCATAAAAAAATGATGCATCTTGGAGCTGCATGCTCTGAAGGTACTTCAATAGAGCTTCCGTGTCGCCTGTCTGCAGAGACTTCATTCTTTTTGAAGGCAGACAAATTTTATAATCAGATGGCAGAAGAAAAATGTCCCTCGAGCTTTGCTTTGCTCCTTGTCTGGTAGCAGTGGCCTCACATGATCTTGCACTAACTCCGCCAACATCATCTGATAGGTCAGCTTCCTCAGTCTGAAATTCCGTTGTGACCCTTTGTGATCTCAACATGTGCTTTGTTGAAGGTGGGGCAGGCTCATGGCTATGCTCTGCCACAAATTTGGTCACACGATATCTTCCAGCAGGTGTAAGTTTTATTTTCATGCGAGCAGGGCAGCCAATCCTTGTTTCTGGTCTCGGTCGCTTCGCTTCATTTCCTCCTTTCCTCTCCTGCCGAAAACCTTCCCTGGAGCAAACCAGTGTTCTCGACCTTGTTGTTTTATCAGAAATTTTTTTGTCCAACCAGCCTTTCCTCACACTGAAACCAGCCATTCCTGCATATGTGTTGTAGAACTCATATGCCTTGTCCTCATTTTCAAACTCCATACCAACTTCTGGAACCATCTCTTCACCGGCAGCACCTCCCCCAGCAGCATCAAAATAATTAAATTTCTTGAGTGATCTCTGTTTCATCAAACTCAATTATAAATGGCTGCTTCAAAAAGCAGTAAATAAGTAACAATCAAGTGATAGACACCCAGGTAAGTTCTTTGTTTTTTAAGATGATAAACATCCAGATGGTTAACTAATGCTGACAGAGATTAGTGAGTAAATAAGAAGTAATATTTTCTGGAATCATATCAAGGAACGCTAAAACTTCTGTACGTCAAAACCGCAGCCAGTCCATAAATAACTCACACAACCAATATTACGCATTCACATATAGGCTTCTTTTGGCTGGAGTATGTTTTAGAGATATTTAGAATTTTTAAAAGATAGAGAGAGAAATATATGTTAATATTATGAAGTAAAATAAAACTATTTTATTATTGAGTATTGTATTGAATATAAAATAAAACTGATTTTGTTTTATTGAAGTATGCGTGGGATGTGAAATAAAGTTAATTTTTAAAATTGAAATTTGTGTAAAATGTAAAGTAAAGTTAATTCTTATCATTTGAATTTATATATGATGTGAAATACAATAACTAAGCCTTAATCCAACTAAGTGGGGTCGACTACATGGACCTTTTATTTCTATTACACTCTATCAAATAACAATCTTTATTTAACTCCAAGTATGTAAAATCATTTTTTATAATTTCTTATCATATCTTTTTTAGTCTTTCTCTTTCTTTTTTGCTATTGGCAAGATATAATAATTCAATTTTCTTACTAGAGCTTCTATCAGCCTACAATTTATGTATCCAAATCATCTAGGTCAACTCTCTCTGAGTCTATCCGCAATTAAGGCTATTTTAACTTTTTTGCGAATGTGCTCATTTCTCACATTATCCTTTGGTGTATACTTACTCATCTATCTTAGCATCTTCATTTCTGTGACACTTACAGTATTTGTGTGTTTCTGCTTTGTAAGCTAGCACTGCTATTCTTATAACTATCTTATAAAATTTATCGTTAAGTCTGAAGAAATTTTTCTCATACAATACATTAGATGCACTTTTTCACTTCATCCATTCTGCTTGAATCTTACTAATATCACTATCTATTTATGTATAATGTGAAATGAATATAAAATATTAATGAGAGTGTTTTGAAGAAATTTGGGGGTTTTTTTGGCTCCAACCAAACGAAAACATAGGTAAAACCCAAAAAAAAAAAAAAAAAGATCGCATGCAATTTACCTTTCTCCAAGCAAGACCACAGGCATTGCATAAAGTCCTTGGGCCCTCTGGCCCACGACGCATATGAGGTGTTGACTTAGCACCAACTCCACACCGAGTACATCTAAGTTTAGAATAGAAAAAATCAATTCCAGCAGAAAACATGCAATACGTTCAAATAAACTGTGCATTAGTACAGCCAAAAAATAGGAAAAAAAATACACTTGAACAATTTAAAAAGCAAAAGAACATATCATAATCAAAAGGAAAATAAGAGTTCGGTACTAGCCAGCCACATTGATGCAAACTTCACATTTATCTTATGAAAAGGAATCTAATACTTACACAAATGTAAAAAGGCCACTACAAGATTAGCACAAACTTGTTAAAATGCAAAGATCAAATGTAACCTCCAATTGATTCCACAAGGAGATTTGGCTAGAAGAGTTTATGGAGAACGAAAGAGCAACTCAGTACTTCAGCCAGATGAAAAATCCAACAACTAGACGTGGATAAAAAATGGCATGTAATACAAACGTTATAGACTAGTCCCACAATTTCACCTTAAATCTCCTAGACAATTAAATAGACCATGCAAATAGCAAACACTACACAGTCACCATGGCCAACGGTCAACGGACTCAATCAAACTTTGAGGAGCATCCCAACCATAATCCCGTAAAGGTTCCACGAGACAGTTTTTATCCCATAGGAAAGCTGCAAGTCACCATCATTGAATTGTACTCCCAAAACTAATCATACATTGATGGATTTGTTCACATATGCAAATGGGGAGTGAAGGATTCAGTTAGAGAGGTGCCAGAATCTATCCAGCTGAGAACCAACCTTCTAACTACATTGTAGAACAGCTAGCAGCAAGTAACAAGATAAGAATTCCAAGTAGTAGTCTTTTCATTAACAAAAAATGAAGCAACAAGGGCAAAAGGAATCACAGGAAACTTTCTAAAAAACTAGAGGAAGCAATCCTCAGCAGTTCAGAATGCTTTCCAAAGAGGAATAACATCACAAAAGTGGAAGGATACTGTGGTTGCATTAGTACCAAAGGTAAAATAATGCGGATAAGCCAAAGCAATTTAAGCCTATCAGTTTATGCACATCTCTTTACAAAGTGATTGCCAAGGTAATGGTTCAAAGAATGAAGTTTTACATTGCACCCCTTGTCGTGTGTGAACAAGGAGCCTTTGTGCTAGGCCGCTTCATTTCAGGCAACTATATATTAGCACGAGAGAAAATCCACAAGCTAAATATACAAAAAATGGACTCATGATAATCAAAGCAAACATAATATGCTGAGTGGAATAAGATTCCCAAAATAATGTAGAAAGTGGGTTAGCATGTGTGTGGAGGTGACCACTGACCAGATATGCCCTAATTGTCAACAGGAACAGATCTCCCTAGTTATGTGGAAGAAGAGGTGATGTACGCACAAAACAAGGGACTCTATATATGTCATATGTGCTGGAAGCAATAAAGATCTCCACGTAATATCATATAAGAACTAGTCTTCATGACAATAAGATCTTAACATTCACGTTTCACAATGAAGAATATTAACAAGATACTAGTATAAAAAATAAGAATTTCAACAATAACTAGAAATTAAAACAATTATGCACTAATTCAAATCAAACATAAGATATAACGAATTTAACATTTAATAGGAAATATGCCATCACACATGTTAGCAATCCAGAGATTGTTTTTAGATAAAAATCAAAGACAATACAATAAATAAATATCAAAATATCATATAGATGTCCAATCCTGAAATATAAATGAAATAGAGAAGAAATAAATAAAACATGTTGCGGGGATAAATACAAAGGTAAACGAAGAAGGAAGAGGAGACACAAATAACAAGTAGATTATGGGCTCAAATCATACAATCAATGCCTCAAACCCAAAGAAACGATTAATCCAATCCCCTCTTCCTCGTCAGGTGCTAGGTTGAATCCCCTACAAAAACTAGCAATCTCCAAATTTGAATTCGCCTTCCATCAAATAATATCATTGGGTGAAGAGGTTAGCAGCAATAAATGAGCACCAACTGGTGCATTCCGATCTCTGGATACCTCCAGATTTGACAGTTGGCAAGAATCCCACCAGATTAAATGGGGAAGCCACTAATCCATGATCCAAAAAACCAAAATGCCCATGTTACCCTCAGTCATCAAGCCAGCACAATTTAAGCTTCCAAAAGACTCTTTTTTCCATACCACTTCCACTCATTTACCTGCCAATCCTTCAGTCAACACTCAACATCCAACAAATCCATGAAAAAAATTAAGGCTTAGACCTTTGCCCATACCATGGAGCATTCAGGTCCCTGGATACCTCCAAATTTGACAGTGGGCATGAATCCTACCGAATTAAATGGGAAAGCCACTAATCCATGATCCAAAAGACCAAAATGCCTATGTTATCCTCAGGCATCAAGTCAACACCACTTTAAGCTTCCAAAAGGTGCTTTTGCCCATACCGCTTCCACTTATTTACCTATCGATCCTTCAATCACTATAGAAGGCACAATATAACTATGATAAGATCTCCAAATTAAAATAAATAAAGCCCAAGAATAATTTATCTCCAAAGTAAACGATGTCGTCAAATGTGAGAGTGATGTCATAGAAACAGCAGCATCAAGAAAGCTCAAGCAAGGGTGTCTATTATCCCCACACATATTTATCTTGTGCTCATAGTTCTTTAATTATAATTCACAAAAAGATGTGGGAAGGCTTCCTCACAAGCATTAAATTATCAAGTAGAGGGCCATATTATTCACATCTGAAGTTTGCAGATTTCTTGCTACAATTCACTAAAGCCACCCCTCTAGGGGAGCTAAAAGGAGATTAGACTCTTACTCAGCTATGTCATGACAGCAGATCAACTATAAATAATCTTTTATTGTTTTCAACAATACTATCTCCAAAAGATGTTTTAGGATGCAGGAAGGCTAGGAGTGGAGATATTTGGGTATATAGCCATCTAAACATGGGCCTATAAAAGTTGACTTTCAATCCATCATTAGTGCAGTTAAAGGGAGAATTATCTTTTTTTTTTTGGATAGTGGGGAGCACACTGACCTTTGGCTTGCTGGTTCAAGCTCTCAAAAATAACCTATCAATTTTTTATATTTATCTCATTTCATACACAAATTCAAACATTAAAAATCTTCTTTATTTCACCTCATTCATAAACTCTTAACATTAAAAATCACCATATTTTAGATCCTACACATATTCCAATAAAATAATCAACTTTATTTCAAATCTTATATAACTTTTAATAATAAAAAAATTTTATTTCACATCATACAGAAAAATCAACACATTTTCTCTCTCCAACCCAAAATATCACCTTTACACAAACGATGCCTTATATATGTTTACAACCTATCCCACAAATTTGTACCACTGAATGTGCTAGATACAATAGAACTTATTAGAAGATTCCTGCAGAGTGGAAGTGCAATCGCAAAGGTCATGCATTATGTCAAATAGGAAGAGATTTAGGAATCGATAACTTTAGAGTATGGCACCAATTCTTGGTGGCAAAACATGCAATAGGTATTTAAACAATGAAAATTGTATCTGGAGAAAGGGTTCAAAGTAAAATATGGATCACGAAACAACTATTCAGAAGTCAGAAGAGGTGATTCTTGGACTGAAGGTTGATTTGTATGGGAAAGGGCAAATCCAAGATGGGAGATCTATCGTAGTCTTTGATGATCCCTGGCTATCCACCACCCTTGTTAGCAAGTGGGCAGCTTTCATTACATGTAGCAAAACAGCACTCCATCTAAGGCGGTTGAGTTGATGAATGGACCTGAATGGGGTTAGTTAAAAGTGAACTAGCATTTTGGAGAGAAATTGGAGCAAATAGTACAACATATAGGGCAATGTCAAAGCTAAGAGAAGATGAGATGGTGTGGGCTGAAAAACTGTTAGAATTCTTGCAACTACTCTAAAAAAAAGGCCTCGCCGCCTCAAATACATGGATTGCGAAGTGTTCAACAGTGAAGAAAGAGCTTGCCTAAATACCAAGGGGGTTCGAACCTACCACCACAATTTTCAAATGAGATGAGGACAATTGTGGTGTTTAGGGGGAAATAAAAAAAAACATGGATTGCAATCTCTACCACATAAGAAAGAAATACAAACTTTAAAGGAGACGAAAAAAGTGCTTGATAAGGAGCAAACTCTGATGCCTACACCCACCTCTTAGCGAGCAAAGTTAGACATGATGGCCTTGGCTGCAAAGAGAAACAAAAAGGATAAATGGTGGTGTATTGAAGTGTTTTATACCACTATTGGAAAGCAAGAAACAGTAGGGTTCATGGCAAATTGGTTCTTATTCCAAAACTTATACGAGTAAATGTAATGACTATGGTGCAAGACAACTTAAACCAAGGCAGATACTACTGGAACCTACTTTGCTTGATTGGACTGAGTATCGCATCTAAAGAACTGACTCCCTCTCGAGCTTCGTAAAATTTAACCAAACTGGTTTGTACGAAGCAACTATGTTGCTGGCACTAAATATCTTGTCAAAAACCACTCCAGTGATGTGTTGGTTGGTAGTGGCATGAAACTACTCACACAAGCAATGATTACAACAAAAACAAGAGCTGCTTATAAAGGAATGAAAGCTGCCTCCAAGTGGTTAACAGAATAACAAGCATGTCGCTTGAAATTGATTCTTTGGAGATCTCAAAGATGGTGGAACAAAACTTGAACTGACAGGTGCATATGGAATAAGCTAAGAGGGACAATATAGTAGAGAGCATTACCAAATTTCTTTCGTGTTCGCATACCTGTAAAATTTCATATATACCAAGAATGCTCAATAGTGCCAAAGATTACATAACTCACATATCAACTTTAGAAATTTTGCTTAGAAATAAGGTATGTCCCTTCCCATAAATTTTTTGTAATCTCCTTGCAAGGCACTCCACTTGATGTACTTTTTGTACTTTTATTTTGATATATGAAAGGCTTAGGCCACACTTTCAAAAAAAATATATGCATTGTAATATGATTAATATGCACTACAAGAAGTAGATCTCGACACAAGTACAAATAGGAAAACAGTCTTTAACATGATAGAACTTTAACTACACATCACAAGCATATTCAGTAGGCATGAAAAAAATAAGCATAATACAAGTAATTCAAGAAATTAAAGCTGGAATGAACTCAACAAATACTTAACAAAATTAAACATTAATCCACACAATTGACTATGAATTATCTACAATGAAGGATAATGAAGCATTCATATCACCAAATCAGCAACACTTCCCCACCACACACACACACACGCACAGGGGTTATTTCGTGGGAGTTTTTTTAAGAAAGTTTTAGTTACTTTGGGGTAGAGAGAAGTAGTTTTAATATCATGGCATAAATGTTGAGATTTGTGTTAGATATTAAATAAAATTGTTTTATTGAAACATATGTAGGATGCAAAGTAAAGTTGATTTTTAAAGTAGGAATTTATATAGGATATGAAATAAAGTTATTTTTTAAATGTTTAAATTTATATATGAAATGAAATACATATAAAATATTAAGTGTTTTTTAGAGTAGTTTTGGGAAATTTTAGTCCCATGGAAAATGGGAGCAAAGAATGATCAACAAAATCTTATGCCTCCAATAGAAACATTGCAGTCGCCATCCTCAATCATGTCAAAAATTATCTTGCAATGGCCTCCCTCCTACAGGCTGCAGCGCCTCCAGCCCCAAAATCTATGGAAACTTTTGAATAACATCACATGTGAAAAACAACAAAGAAAAAGTTCCTTAGTAGAAATCATTAGAAATACAACAGCAACTTCCAACCCTTGTTTCTCTTCTCTTCCTAACATACTTCCCTTACTTTTATTGAACATCCAATATCATCAACCAAAATTCTCTAATTAAGGCATAATTTCTTCCCTTTGAATTCTTAATTATCAACAATTTTTTCTTCATGCTCATTTGGATTCTTCTCACTCATGAGCTTATTTGTTTCCTCATTGAGTGAACTTTGATTCAAAGTTGAGAATAAGTTGTTGCGAGATTCAATTTAAACTTTAAATATCCCAATTCCTATCTTTGAGAATTTGAAAAAATCAGACGATTGTAATCCAATAGATAAATGCTAATTTACCTTCAATCAAATTTATTGCCAGCAATCTCATTGGGATTATTTGGGGATTTTATCTTCTTAGTTGATCTATAATTATCTTCAATTTGTGTAACTATCACCAGTGATAAGTTGCTATATAGGGCTAGCAAATTAATTGAAACACGAAACTCGATCAAAATCAATTCGAATGATTTTGAGTCGAGTCTTGCGGTATATTTTTTTGAGTCGAGTTTCAAGTCAATTAAAGTTAAGGGTGACCTGATCAAAATTATAACGTAACTTTTTGGACATGTGTATATGGAAATTATGTGTATATATATTTTAGACATACATGTATAATGTTGTAGTTTGTAACATGCAAAATGTCAATATTTGAAGATATGATAATTGTACATGTTTGGTGGTAACATATATACATATGCATATATGTATGTATGTATGCATATATACATATGCATATATGTATGTATGTATGCATATATATATATATGTATGCATATATATATATATAGTGGTGCCTTTATAACTTATTCCGAATGACAACAAAAATACAATATTTGCGGTTATAGTTGATAAGGACATATACAATATTTGGGGTTATAGTTGATAAGGACATATACATGAGAA
>KZ452001.1:8234469-8323540 GCA_002786265.1 Apostasia shenzhenica
TCTCTCTCTCTCTCTCTCTCTCTCTCTCTCTCTCTCTCTCTCTCAATAGGAGAGCATAAACCGAATGGCCCTATCCACCAAACTCCTCTTCCAACCCCACCAACTCTCCTCAGCCGGCGTTTGCGGCAGCTCCGGCAACGTCAAGCTTCCAGCCTTCCAGCCATCCATGCCCTTGCCGGGCGGCCGCCTCATCTCTGCCGTGCGCTCTGCGGAGCCATCCAAGAACCCGGCCGTCGCCGACAAGCCCGCTCCGGTGCCGAAGCCGGGGAGGTGGACTCCGGAAAGTTGGATGTCAATGAAGGCGCTGCAGCTGCCGGAATACCCGGACAAAGAGGAGCTGCAATCTGTGCTCCGAACTATTGAGAGCTTTCCGCCGATTGTGTTCGCCGGTGAAGCTCGGCACCTTGAAGAGCGCCTCGGCGATGCAGCCCTCGGCAAGGCCTTCCTCCTCCAGGGCGGCGACTGTGCGGAGAGTTTTAAAGAGTTCAATGCCAATAACATCAGGGATACCTTCCGCATCCTCCTCCAGATGGGCGTCGTCCTCATGTTCGGCGGCCAGGTGCCAGTCATCAAGGTAAGTAGGAAACTTAGATCTAGATCTGGATCTATTCCCTCATCCTCTTCCCATCTCAAAAGAAATTTGTCTGGGTCCATCGATCAGGTTGGGAGAATGGCGGGGCAGTTTGCGAAGCCGAGATCGGATCCGTTCGAGGAGAAGGATGGGGTCAAGCTGCCGAGCTACAGAGGCGATAACGTGAACGGCGATGCGTTTGATGAGAAATCGAGGATCCCGGATCCTCAGAGGATGATCAGGGCCTACTGCCAGTCTGCTGCAACCCTCAATCTTCTCCGCGCCTTCGCTACCGGCGGCTACGCGGCGATGCAGCGCGTCACCCAGTGGAATCTCGACTTCACCGAGCACAGCGAGCAAGGCGACAGGTACCGTTTTTCACTTTGTTTCACCATCAACGATTGGTGGTTGAATTCGATTTTGGGATTTCTGGTATTTGGTACATGGGTTTTGCCGGCAAGGTGTTTGATTTTTTTGCTTGAATCAGGTACCTCGAGCTCGCCCACCGTGTGGACGAGGCGCTCGGATTCATGGCGGCCGCCGGGCTGACGGTGGACCACCCGATTATGCAGACGACCGAATTCTGGACCTCCCACGAGTGCCTGCTACTGCCCTATGAGCAAGCCCTCACCCGGGAGGACTCCACCTCTGGGCTCTACTACGACTGTTCAGCGCATATGCTGTGGGTGGGCGAGCGCACCCGGCAGCTTGACGGCGCACACGTCGAGTTCCTCCGCGGCGTCGCCAATCCCCTCGGCATCAAGGTCAGCGACAAGATGAACCCCAGCGATCTCGTCAAGCTGATCGAGATCCTGAACCCCCAGAACAAGCCTGGCCGGATCACCGTCATCACCAGGATGGGGGCGGAGAACATGAGGGTGAAGCTGCCGCACCTCATCAGATCCGTCCGCTCCGCTGGCCAGATCGTCACCTGGGTAAGCGACCCGATGCACGGCAACACCATTAAAGCCCCTTGTGGCCTGAAAACTCGCCCCTTCGACGCCATTCGGGTACGTCCCCGCTAAAATCTTCTCCTTAGTTTTGGAACTCGAGAACGATCAGCTTCCTTCATGGTTTTTCTTGGGTCTTAGGCGGAGGTGAGGGCGTTCTTCGACGTCCATGAGCAGGAAGGGAGCCACCCCGGCGGCGTGCATCTGGAGATGACCGGGCAGAACGTTACAGAGTGCATCGGCGGATCGAGGACGGTGACCTTCGACGATCTGGGATCCAGGTACCACACCCACTGCGATCCAAGGCTTAATGCTTCACAGTCTCTGGAGCTCGCCTTCATCATCGCTGAGCGCCTGAGGAAGCGCAGGATTGGATCGAACCCTCACGGAAGTTCTTCTGCGACTTCCTCGTTGGGTCTATGAAGAGGACGATGACCCGGCCCGTCCGGCTTGGCCCGGCCCAGCCCAACCCTTCATCCACTACCACTCGTGCTGCAGAGGTTGGCAGGCAGTGGTAGGTGGTGGTGAAGGTGAGTTATTTGTTGTCATTGATGAGTCATTGTTTCTCCAGCTGGAGGTTCGTGTTACCATTGCTGTTAGTTTTATATAGTTTGTCTACTTTATTGTATTATATATGCTGCTAAATCTCTACTTTTGAGAATAATAAACATAAATTATTTTCTGAGCAACATTGACAAGTACCCAATGATTGTGCTGGTACTTGATCATGTTAGATGCAGTTTTTCATCTGACCATTAAAAAATAATTAATCAGACCCTAAAGTAGGGAAGTTTTTGCATGAAAATTGAAAAGTACAAAAAGCTATGATACTGTTCGGTGGCAAGTTTTACGAGTTCACTAAATAGAGAAGTTTACAAGAACTTGAAACCTAGGGTTTGACAAGTCGCTTAGAGCACACAGTATTTAGTCCCTAGGGTTTCGATGTGATCCCCCAATGAATCATATCATCATCACTGTTACCTTCTGATGCAGAGCGATCCCCGCGCTGCATCACCTTCACAATGAATCATATCATCATCACTGTTACCTTCACATTAGGGTATAGTCGGTAATGTCAATTCTTTTATGTGTTGTTGGTATAGTTCTTAGACGTGGTACTAGGGTTTCACTTTGAGTTCAGTCAGCATATTCTTTAGTTTCATGGTGCAAAAGGTCACGGGTGGAATCCTTTTAGCAATCAAGACATGTTCTATCAGCTATCTCAACTACCCGTTTATAGCTTCTCTAAGAGCTTCAACGAGATTTCAGTTCTTTGAAAATCATTAGGTCCCTTCCTATATCAAGTTCCACTTTGAGTCATCATAGTTACGAGACAAAACTAGATTGAAATGATTGGAGTGGCGGAGTGGAATCCAAGGAGTCTCTAGTTTTATGTTTAGGGTGAAGTCTATGCCTCTACTACCTTGTATATTATGAATAAACATAGTCTTTGGTTTTGTGTTCTAGGTGAAGTTTATATCTCTACTACCTTTGTATGCTATGAATGAGCATAGGAACACATTCAATCACAAAATGAACAGGCCCTAAAGTCATCAAAAAAGGGTTGGTAAAAGTTGGTGAACAGAGAGCTCTACAATTGTTTTATTTTTTCATCAAAGCAAAGCATCTACTTGAGCTCATGTTGCTTTTTGTGAGGTCAAATAACGAAAATACATTCATTATGAAAAACAAAATATATCAAAATTTTACGGCTTCAATGCAAATTTTCATGTTTTTTCAAGTTCATAGAATTTTGATCGCTCGATGGCCCAAAAAGTTCTGTTAGCTCCCTCACTAAGAGGGGATGTGCCATAACACTTTAGATTCATAGAATGCAAGGCAATCCCTCGGTAACCTTTTTCGAATTAATTTTAACCGAAACTAATTTGAAATGACTGAAACTCGATAGCTTTGACAAAATTTTATACCTCAGCACAAATCATTATATTATTTGGTTAGCAGAATCGCCCAAATTTTTCTCGATCTTTATGCTGAAATCTCTTGTTCGTACCCTAAAAAAAAAGTCTCTTGTTCATGCACCCATTCATGTTATGTTTTCCCTTAAGCTTGATGTGATAAGCCATTGAGACTTTATCATACCTAGCATTCACAAGTTGCTTAGAAAATCTATTTTGTTGTATTCATCTTCATATAGGTAATTTTATCCCATTATAAGCACATCATAACATAAAAATAAAATAAATATTACAAAAGTAAAGATACTAAATTTGATGTGTGAATATAAATGAAAAAATAGAATGAAAAATGAATATATCCGAAAGAAAATTAGTGTTATATTAATTGTAAATAAGCTTAGAGAAAGTCAACTTAAATGATTTGTAGATATAAATTGTAAGTCAATTGAAGCTCTAGTTATAAAAATCGAGTTATTGAATCTTACTCATAAACAGTGATCTTGATTACTTTTAGTGAAACAAAAAATTTTATATAAATTTGCGAATCATACATAACAAGGTAACATTTATGAAAATGCATCAATAATTTATTTTATATAATTTTTTTCAAAAATTGTCATGCAAAATATGTAATTTTACCATAATTGTTTTTTAGGGAAAAGCTTTCACCAGAATTTCATGCTGTGACTATTATAACTGGTATAATGGCATGCCAAATGAACATAAAAACATTGAAAACCTATAGCACTTGAGTGTACAAACAGAGTAAAACCAAGAACACATACATGATCTTGCTAAAAAAAATTAGTGTTGACACCAAAAATGCTGTCATGGGAGGTCAACATCAGAAATTTAGGGGTGACAATATATGACCCGACCCGTGAATCCGACCCGCAAATTTTGGGTATGGGTCATAAATTTTAACCCGTTTATTATAGGGGTCAGGTTTGGATTGGGCATAATTGGGTCGAGTAAGGTTCAGGTTGGGCATTTATCAAAAAGTATTCTATAAACGGGTCGGGTAGACCAGCCAACCAGACTCATTTATTAATCGGATTAGGTTCGGGTCATGGAATTTGACCCATTTAATAAATGGGTCCACTTCGAGTTGAGGCTATTCGGGTCAGGTTAGATCAGATTCGAGTTCGAACTGAACCTGACCCGCTGACTCATTTTGCCACCCCTATAATCAGGATCGTGAACATCAAGATTGAATAATACACAATATTTTAAAGTGTTTTCAGAACGGGAAGAATCACGTCACCTAAAGAAGGTGGCTTGAAAGAGAGATTACACAATAAAGTAGCGTGCGTGTGGGAGGGGTTAAATTCTAGAGATATGTAAATCATGTCGAGGACGCATGAGATTCATATTGCGACTAATGTCACACACATGCTTCGTCTATAGAAGCGGTTTGATAGGAGCAAATGGTTGGTGTAAAGAGTGCATGACTAGCCAAGCCAGCCAGGGCTAGTATCATGTGGCATGCTGAGAGAAGTATCTGTAGAAAAAAAAAAAAAAAATTCCAGTGCTTGCAAGTAATATAGATATAACAGCTTCCTCTTTTTCTCTACATGTGATATAACTATTGTAGATTCATAACACAAATAAAAAATAATATTACATGCTATCCAATATATAGCATGAAAAGTTAAGCACCACAATGATTACATCTTAATCAACTTCCACTGAAGAAACTAAGAATATTATGTTTATGGGTTTCATTAGTCATGTTAAATATCAGATGATTTCTCAATTTTAAGTACCCATAATAGCACAACGAAATAATAACTTGCGAAATGACATAATCAATGACATAATCAAAAATAGTAAAATCGAATAAGTTAAAGCACCAAGAAATACATTCTTAGAATCCTTAACGGAAGTTATCTAAAATAATTCTTATCATACATTTAAATTTAACAAGTGATACTATCCATTGTTTGTGTTGTGTTTAACAATCTTGAAAAAAAAAAAAAGGCTTTTCAAACTAAGGTTGAAAATTGTGTGGACCATGTAAATATTCCTCTATGTGTTTCACAGCACTATCGTAGTACAGAAAACCCATAAACCAGAATTCATGATTGTCAACTGACACAATCTGGATATATTTTTCAGCATTCACTTTGCTTTTTGAAGGATTGACTGATCTCAGCTGGTGCAAAGGAATAACAACCTGTTTTTGTGAGAAAACAACATACTGAGAGTACTGAATGAAGAAAAATTTTGCTCATTGGTCAAATATCATTGGAATGGAGAGATGATTAGGAAGAATTTGGTTCAAAGATGTACGTGTTGTCTAGGTGTATCAATACTATCTAGATGTCTATCCTATCTCTGAAATATTATTTGTTTGGTTTAATATCATTATATAAATGACAATAATAGAAAATCAATTCATTTTCATCTCTCTCTATTACAATTAGGATGTTACTTAATTTTGGGTAACATCTAGATGCTATTTTAGAGTAATAATCTTGTAATTTTTTACAATATTATTTAAGCATATCATCAAATCAAACAATCAATTTATCCAAATAACCTTATCAAAAAAATCTCTAAATAACTTCACATAACGTAAGAGCAGAATGGAGGTTGTCATAGATTGTTAACCTGCCAATTAAAAATGGTCATTTTGATAATTATACCGACCAATTAGAGCGAAGATATGTTCAGTTCATAACAATAATTTACAATACTAGCTTTATGTTTTACATTAATATATTTTTTAATTTACATACCATTTTAGGTCACACAGTGACATGATGACATAGCTTATGCACTAATTTTAACAAATCGAAATTATACTGCTGCTTTTGGATGCATGAATGTAGACTTGAATCATGAAAAAAGATGGGTACTCTACTTGATCAAGGTTACATATAAGCTTACAATAATAATGAAAATAAAGAACTTCTAATATCGATTAAAGGAGCAGATAATGATTTACAAAATGACCTCAAACAGACAAAACTATGAATTACTGGTAACCTTTTCTAGCAGTAATTACAATTTGGGTATAATGGGTACTCTACTCGATTAGGGGTTAAGCTTTGTCACGTTTAGGCTGACCTCAACTTGAATTTTCCAATCTAATTTGATTAAAGTCAATTAAAATTATTTTGATTAGGAGTTGTGTTTCCGGGTCATTCAAGCTGAGCTATCGGTCATACATGTTGTTTGAACATGCATTGTACAACATATAATTATGCATGCACATATTAATGTTATCTTGAATTCTTCCTTATATATTACGTACATTTCAAATCGAGTAAAACTCGGCAAGTGGCAAGTGAGTTCTGAGTTTTGGATATAACTTCCATGCCTAGTAAAATTACAAGAAGATATTCCTACAAAGACAACTGATGTAAAAATGAACTAATAAACTAAGAGGACTCAATCAACGAGCCAAAACAAAGAAAAATGAAAAGCACCTTACCTTGTAGTAGCTCCATTCTGTTTTGTCCTCGATTTTATATGAAAGAGGATTATCACTGCAAAAGGCCAGCTTAGCTGTAGAAAGATACAAGGTTCCCATAACAGGGCCAGCAGATGTTGATAAGTAGCACACATACGACCTTATAAGTTGTTCTTCAGGAAATGTATCAAAAGATTGATGAAAAATCTTTTCGTAACCACCTTCAGCAATAACTTTGGAACCTTGAGCTATCCTTCCAATCGCAGCATCAGTAAAACTTGGTCCAGTTTTTACTGTTTCAGAGAAACTTCATAAGCATTAGGCATATGTGGGTTTCGCAGTCAATAATAATTCCAGTAACTCATTAAGTAACGATGACATAAAGAGCAACATAATAGATACATGTCAAATATCATTGCGCACACCAGGAAATAGACATAAACAACAACAACAACAACAACAACAACAAACTAAGCATTTATCCCACTAGGTGGGGTTGACTATATGAATTATTTATTTTCATTGCATTTTATTAAATAATAAATCATCTAGCTCCAAATATATAATATCATTTCTTATAGTTTCTTGATATATCTTTTTTGACCTTCCTCTTCCTCTTCTTACATGAGCAAAATCCAACAGTCCAACTTTCCAACAGTCCAACTTTCTTTAACGCGCTGTTGCTGGGTCCCAAGCCCCGGATAAGAAACTTGGAGGGTTGTGTTAGGTAATCCATAGCCATCATAAAACTTGTTGAACAAACATAACATGAAATAGACATAAAAAAATATCTCAAAATAGGAATATCTTCCCATGAATGAAAATCAATCTAAAATATGAGGAATGTTCAACCAGCAAAATCATTAGTCCAACAGTGTTAAGAAACTAAAATGGGATCAATATTTTAGACGTGGAAACCGATGAGACGGAAAACCACGACGCCTTTCTCTGGGCGGCTTTGAAGGGGATTCACTAGTCGAAAAATAGATTACAGTGGAGATTATTGGAGAAAATGAAGTTTAGAAGAGGATCATTTTCTCATGTTGCATTACAATTTATAGTCTCAATTTTTTCCTAATTCTGACGTGTGGGGGATGGCCTAGGGCGCTTCAAGAACCATTCTCCTATCCTGCAGACCGACGACTATGCTGGTACGGTTGTACGGCGCCTGAAGCAGACCATACCTCTTTAATGGGGCGTGAGGGGCCATTCCGCGCACTCCTTTTGAACCCGCTGTTTGACTTGAAAACTCTTCAACTTAGGGTTGTTTGGCTTTGAGGAAGTCGCCTGTCGTTTGCCTTGCGCCACCGACATGATTTGCGTGGGCTGGGCCTATTGGAGTCTCCACGTGTACACTCCAGATGCTGCTTCGTGGATCACGAGGCAACATGCCCCCCGCTGGTCTCGAGGCGACATGCATTGATGCGAGAGCCAGTCCACGTGGCCGCCACGCAAGCAGGATGGCTCCATAAAACGCCTGCAGATCCCCGCTCCGGAGAATTTTCTAGTTCCGAGAGAAAGAGAGAGAGAGAGAGAGAGAGAGAGGGACAAGGATGTCCTTTTTTAATGTTATGCCCAAAGATGTGATCGACGAAGTCTCACTCGCCAGGCGTTCGCGGGCAGACCCCACTGTTTCTCGAAGGCCTGCAGTTCCAGAGGAGGCCCCGAAGAGACCGCGAATCACCTTCACCGGTTCGGGGTCAGGAAAGCGACCTGGAGGCAGCGAGGGCACGGATCGAGGTGCTAGAGAAAGAGAAGATTGACCTGGTGGCGCACGTCAAAGAGTTGGAGGAAGATAACAGCCGTCGAGCAGACTTCGCTCGCGCTGTTCGGGGATTGCTGTTGTCATCGGAGTTCGCGCTTTCATTAGATTAGGTTTTTTTTTTTAATCTCCCGCCTGTACGAAGATCTTGTCAGACATAATGAAAGCTTTTGGATCTTTTTTGATGGTGTGATGTGACTAATTGCTCGGCCTGAGGTGGAGTGGGCTTAGGTTTCGCTCTCGGGAAGCCAAACCGTCGGGGAGAGGTTTACAAAACGTACCCTTGTGGTCCCTATCGAAGTTGTTTTTGACCGCAATGGTAAAGAGGTCGCGCAGCCGAGCGAGGAGATGTGGCAGGATTTCGAGAGGGTTGCCGGAGAGACGTGTTGTCTTCCTCTGCATACGTTCGACGCGGAGGTCCAACAGGTCTGGGGGCGAGACGCCAGCCTCGGGCTCGAGTTCCCTTCGGAGGGGGCAACGTTCAAGTTCCCCACGGAGGGAAAGATCGCGATTTGTCTCCACCATCTTCGGGGTCGGCTCTTCCTCCCCTTCCAACCGGAGTTCGTGAACGTGTTCAACTACTTTAGTATCGTCCCGATGCAGCTCCCGTCGAACACCGTGACAATGATTTACTACCGGATCAAGGAGTTGCGATGCTGGAGGGTCCCCTGAGACATCGAAATCTTTAAGGGGGTCTTTCGGTGGGAGGCGAACCCCCGCCTCCATGGAAGATTTGTTCTGAAGGGGAGGCATTGTCAGGTATTCAAGGTTAAGGATACCGGCTTCGCGGATTGGTACAAGCGGTTCTTCTTCGTCGCCGCCAGCGAAGTCAGATACACTGCCCCCAGGAGAGTCAGCGAGGCGAGGTTCTTGGGGGATGGTATTGGTTTCGAAAACCCCCACTTTCGAGTCGTGAACGAAATTCGGAGGCACGTCCACGATGCGGAAGATTATCTACGAGAGTTGGAGGAGGATGTGCGGGCCTACACAGGTGAGTGGCTTTGATTTCAGCCCATGTTTTCGGTCTGGGATTGACGTCTCTTTGCAGGACGCCCGTAGCTCGAGTTAGTGTGGTTCCGCCTCCGTCAGATCGGCCGCAAAAGGGTTCCCCACTAGCAGGGTGGTCCATCGGCACGGCCAGCTCAGAGGAGGAAGATTGCGGTGGGGGCATCTTCGGCGATGGGCAGCGAAGATGACTTGGCGTATATAGATGACGTCCAGGTCAGCGACAGCGCCGAAGGACACTATAATGAGCCCTCGGCGGAAGCCGATGCCGAAAGGAAGGCGACTTCCGCTAGGGGTGTGCAAACTATGGTTTAAACCGAAAAATCGAATCGAACCGTTTAAATTTAACGGTTTGATTTGGTTTAGAATCTAGCGGTTTGGTGATGGTTTGATATTTTGAATATTTTGGTTAATTGGTTTGGGTTCGGTTTCACATGTTTGAAAACCAAACCGACCGAATTAACCGAATAACCCACGTATTTATATTGGGCTGGTTCAGTTGGCAATTTGCCGATTTGGGTTCGCTCACAAACGGATTCGCAAGAAAGAAGGCTGATTTGACCGACCGAGAAGTTTCAGATTATTTAGGGTTGCGCGACTTGCGCGGCTTGCGCTGTAGATCAAAGGGTTGCAGACCAAAAATATGGTTTTAACCAAACCGAACCGATATTTATTTGGTTGGTTTGGTTTCATTAAATTTAAAACCGAATCCAATCTTTTTTTTTGTTTAGTCACCAAACCAACCACGTAAACCGAATGCACACCCCTAACTTCCGCTGAGCGAAGTGCTGAGAGGTCCGGTGGGGGACGAAGTGCTGAGGACCCCGAAGAAATCAGGCCGGGCACAGTGGTCGCGCTCAGCTCTTGGTGCGCGGATATGGTGAAGGTGGTAAGTTCCTTCCTTCAACTCCCCTCCCCTTTCGTTTTTTTTTTCCGACATGTCCTTGATTCGGCGTTTTGTCGTAGCTCGGTCGGGAGGCGATGACGCAGAAGATGTGGGCGAAGGAGGCGGAGCTCAAGCTCAACGAGCCGGACAGTCATCATCGCCTTGCCGAAAAGCGGCTTCGGTTTGCAATGAAGTCACTCAAAGAGGCCAATGGCCGAGAAACCGAACTGCAATGTTTACTCGAGGGATCCTTGGACCGACATCGTGAAGATGTTCGCGAAGAGGCGGTCGCTGAATTTTGGAGGTCGCTGGAGTTCAAAGCCATCATCAAGGAGGCGTTGGAGAGCTCGGTGTTTTCATAATGTTATATCATGTTTATTAGATAAATTGAGTGTTTAGTTCAATAAACTTTTAAATAACGTTTTAAAAAATTATAAAATTATCACTCTAAAATGACATCTGAATATTAGTCACTCTAATTTTAATGAAAAAAGATGAGGCTGGATTTATTTTTTATTACATCTTTTCATATAATGGCATCAAACCAAACAAATAATTATTTAGGGATAACATAGCATCCAAGTAACACTAACATTTAGATAATATGAATATCTAAATAGCATTGAACCAAATGGCTCCTTAATCTACCAGGCATTTGGCTTAATTGAGAACTTAGAATTAGTTCTCCTCAAATAAGGAAGAATCTTGTATGATTGCATGAATAAATTATTATGAGCTTGAAGAATGCTATTTGAGTGCATATTCATCTTCAGTTGCAACTTAGCACAATAGAATTTAGGTTAGAAACTAATCAGAAAATTGAAAAGAAAAAGATATCATTATTATTCATCAATCAATTTCACTCCAAAATTGTTTGACAACCTAAACCATTCGACAAACATTGCACAATAAGCGCCAGTTACCTAAATCGACCACTAGAAGCAAAATGGACACCTAGTCTAAAGTTCAACCAGAATTCCTGGTTTGCCTTTGCAGCCATTTTGATCCTTTAGTTAAGATTCCCTTGAGTTGTGAATTACCTAAATTAGACATAACCTAGCACATGAATTTATTGGCAATTCAAGTTCAGCCAAAGTGACTCTCACACAACATCGGCCAGTTGGTCATTCTCATGTTTTATAATTAGCAATGTAATGGGCACTAATATGACTTTAGGTTATTTGCACCTTAAAGCTCAAGCCCTTTTTTATTCAGGATAACAGTTCAGAAAAATCAAATTTACAAAGGGAGGAGAACTATATTTTATATAATTCAAAGATAATTATAGTTCAACAGTTGAGGTGTTTATCGACCTCATTATGTAATGATAAAACATAAGAGCAATAAAAGCTAAAATACATGATGCCAAATACTCCTACCTACACAAGGGAATAAACAAAATACAAACATCATCATCCCAAAATAGGTTTATCCGCTCGTCAAAGGGAAACATAAAGGAAAGCTTCTAGATTAAGAACCCTATAAAATCTCATCCAAATTAAATCTCAAACAGTAATAAATATAAAGATAGATAAATGTAGAGTAATAAATATATATAAAGCATAACAACGAGCATCATTCAAACATATTACAACTTTGACTTACAGTGCTGCCAAACATTCCCCGCAAGATCCTCCGACTTCTTCGCCGTCTCTCCCAACCTCTTCCCCCACTTCCCCAGCACACCCTTCACCGTCTCCAGAGTATCTACCAAATCCAATCCTCAAATCAAAATTCATATCCTTTTCAACCGCATCCTATCCCCCATAAGAAAAAAAGAAACAGAAGCGACAGAGATGCTCACTCTTGGAAGAGGAAGGATCCAGCGAGGGAGTCACGTAGGGATGTCTCTCAGACGGTATGGAGGTTACCTTCTGATCAGTAGCCGCTTCCGGCGGCGGCGGTGGTATTTCTCTGGCCAGATCGTTGCTCCAGCTGACGGATTTGGGCGGCGAATTTGACGAAGGGCGAGGCGGCTTGACGTCGGCGAGGTCGACCGTGGGATAAGCAGCGTACTCAGAGGATTGATCTCCAGCGACGCCGGCGCCGGGCAAGGCGGAGTTGTCCTTCTGGGAAGGCTGGTGAGCGGGAGCCTCCATTCTCGCTTCCGCCTCTCGAGGGTATCGCGAGATATCCGCGGAACCGAATTTTTTTTTTTTTTTTTTTGGAATATTTGAAACGGAACGGCAAAGATTACAATCATCGGGCGGAAGAAAGAAAATTACAAACATGCCCATCAAATATTATACTGACTTTGTGCATAAATAAATTTTTTATAATAAATATGATTAATTAATTAATTAAGAATTTAAATGTGATTAATAAAAAATTTGAAAATAAACAGATTTATAGACTTTAAAAAATAATAAAAAATAAGAATTTTTACTCGTATGATATAAAAAGCTTTAATATTTACTTATTAGATACCCTAAAATTAAATATTATATAACAAACTCATTTATTTTAATTTTACAATCAATACACTCTAATTAAAATTTCCTACATTTTATTTGAGTAAATCATATTTAAGTTATGTTTTAATTTAAATAAGATTCATCGAAATAAAATCTAACCCTGGGTGTATCTTAAATCAAATCCTATATGTTAAAAGTTATTTAAATCTATTAATTATGTAGAATATTTCATTAGATGCCCATTTTAATAATGAGAAATTGGATGAACGATTAAATTTGATTTAAAAATATAATTCAGGTATAATTTACTCAAATAAAACGTAGGAGTCTTTAATTAGAATGTGTTGATCGTAAAATTAAAAAAAATAAGTATGTGTCATATAATATTTAATTTTAAGGTGTCTAATAAGTAAATATTAAAAAATTTTGCATCATACGAGTAAAAATCTCTAAAAAATAATAAATTCTCCTACAGTGGTTGTCTAATTGTTCAGTAGAGTCGCCCGAATATGTGTCATATAAATTCTCCCCTCCTTTATTTTTTCTCTTCCCCTCTTATTCTCACCTTACCCTCTCTTTTATTCTCTCTTACTCCCAATTCTCTTTATTTCTCTCATCTAATCATTGCTTACTAATATATTTTTGATCAGCAAGTCATGCTATATGTCAATCGCACTTTAATTTTTATCACTCAATATATGTAAATTAAATATTTTATAAATTATTTTTATCAAAGATATCCAAAATTGCTGATTAAGATTATTTTATAAGCTTAACATAGCATGTGATTGAGGATGCGGTGGTAGGGGGAGATATCTGCACTAGTGATATACCTATCCTTAAAGCATCTACACAGTATTCATCATGCCGCTCACCCTAACTAAGCTCACACACTTGAGCCTATGATGTACTTCACATGCTCAGAGACTGACAAATCACCTGCCTCATCTCATTCATTTATTGCAGTAAGTTGATTTTAGATCTTTATGATTCTTAGGTTTTAGTTAGTTATATCATTATTTGGTTATAGATTTTATCGTCCATAAAGATCAATATTTTTCACCAGCTTGTTGAAGAGATGTCCGTTACATTACAAGATGTAGTGATCCTCTTAGGCATTAAGATAGATGATCTTCCTTTAGTTGGTCATTCATAATTTATAAGTAGGCATTTTGCACAGATGAGAGACATGATCGAATTGCTGTAATGAGTTAATTATTAGAACAGCATCCAGATACAAAACAGATTTATTAAAATCTACTTGAAGTGTGAGCGACTCCACCACAGGTTAAGCCTACCAGACTAAAGAGAACATGTGAGTGCGGTACGATCAAAGTGGAGTCGCTTGAACTTCGGGCGACTCCTATGATAGGAGTCTCTCGAAATTCGAACAATTTTATTAACTGGTGATTGTTAATAGCTTTTTTTTAAAAAAACTTTTAAAGTCACTCAAACTTTGAGCTACTTCTATTAACATATTTATTCTTAATTTTTTATATTAATTATATTTAAATTATTAATTAATTAATTAATCATATTTATTATAAAAAAATTTCCGATCATCATACTGTTTAAATTTTATAAAAAGAATAATATACAAATAAATATTTAATTATAAAAATAATATTTAAAAACTTTAAATAATATATAAGCAATTATTAAAAGATAAAGAAAGTGAAAATAAATTTCCATAGGATTATTCGTGAGATGTAATCCTGAAAATTTTAATTTAGGAGTTATTTGATTCAATATTTGATTCAATTATTTAATTTAATTACATATTTAAATATTATTATTATAAAAATATATAAAATTTATAAATAATAAAATATTAATGTCACTATTGCATCGAAGTAAGTTAACATATCTCCTATTCATAAACTTATATAAGTGAGCAAATAGTAGGTATATTGAGCCCGCCACTTGCACGACACACTAAACAGTGCATTAATATCATTAAAATATTTTTTAGCATGAATTTTTGTACTAGAATAGATATTTTTTTTTGCTAATATGAGCCGGATTTTACTTAGTATGGACATTTTTTATTTATTATAAAGTTTATCTTAGTATGAATAAATTAATGTTTAGACTGATTTTTTTTGTTAGTATGAATATTTTTTTTATTTTATATAATATAATAATGTCAATTCTAAGAAAAAAAATATTTATGCTAGATAATTAAAAAATATTTATATCTTGTAGGAAAAAAAATGATATTAAGCAAAAAAATTTAAAAGTATTTAACGTGTTATTTAATGCATCGTGCTTGAAGTGGAACTGCTTACTCATGTGACACACACTTATAAGCTAGCAAACAAGTGAGGTGTTATTTCATTGAGATGTAATAATTTTTTTAGTGGAGAGAAGATAAGATTAATTGATTTTTCATTACGATTTTTTTATCATAATGATATTAAATTAAATAAAATATAATTTAAAGATAACATAAATATTTAAATAACATCAAACCAAATGCTCTTTAAGATTAAACTTAAATATTAATCATGTTAGAGTTGCCGAAATTAAAACCATTGAAATTAAAACTTCCAATTTGCCAGTAAAATTGAAATTAAAATTGAGTTTTAAAATCTCAGTTAGAATTATTTTTACGTTTTATTTTTCAAAATAAAACTTCTTTTTATAATAATGAAAATGATAAAAAGTATTTGGATTTCTCTTATTTTTTTAATATGTATAAAAGCTTCTCTAATTTTAAAATTAAACATATTGATCTATAAATCTAATTAAAGCTTTTTTTTAATGAATATTGCTTTTATAGTAAAAAAAATTATAAAAACAGTTAGTTTTTATATTAATGCTGAGTGAAAATTATTATTAAAAAATTATAAAAATAATAAATTTTTTATTATAAAATAACATTTATTATTAAAAAAAATATTTATTTATATTTTTACTTAAATTAACAGACTAATCTATTTAATTTTAAAACTAAAAGAATTTATATGTATATAAAGAACAAACGAAAAAAACTCAAATGTTATTTTACTTGTGAAGCTTCTCTTAGCTTAATAGAAAAAGAATTTATTTAGAATCAGAACGTCTGCGTTCCAATTGTAGTGATCGGAATAAATAATAATAATAATAAAAAATGCTATTTACCCTAACACGAGTAAATAGCATTATTAAATTGTATTTGCACTTTCAATAATCTTCACCTGACTCTAAAGCCCTGTTTGGTGTGAGGACCAAAATATAACCAAAGTAGGACTAAAATGGTACTGATTTAAATAATAATAATAATAATAATAATAATAAATAATTGTTTTAAATCATTCTACACAAATTCAAATATAAAAAATATTATTTTACTTTACATACTCAACAATTTAAAATAAAAATATCAGTTTTATTTTACATTCTAAACCAAAATATTCAAAGAACAGAAGAGAGGGGCTAGCGTCCCTATTGGTCAATGCATGTCTCCCACTTAAATTGATGATGATCTTCGTTAGCCACGTGCATGAACCACTGGGTACCAGAGAGAGGCGTTGAGAGAGAGGGATGAAAGGTGAAATTTAATTTTCATATTAAAATATTTAAAATAGATCCATTTGATGATTATATTAAAAGTAAAAGACGTAAATATTAAAATTTTGAAAGTATGAATTTATATAATATTATGCACTAACTCAGGGACTAAAGTGTAATTTACCCTTTAATAAATTAAAAGTCAAAACTAATACTGAAAGTGGGTGAGCTACATAATCCCATGACATATCCATATGCCTCCCTCGCTCTCTCTCTCTCTCTCTCTCTCTCTCTCTCCCTCTCTCTCCCTCCCTCTCTCCCTCCCTCCACTCCCACTACTATCACTTCATATAATTTCTTTGTTCCCAGCTCTCACCAATCATCATCCAAAAAACCGCCATCTTTTTGCACCGAAGTGCGTGCTTTTTGAAAAAAAAAAAGGAGAAATCGCGCCTCCTCCTTCCCCTCCGATGATTGAGGACGACGACCAGTGGTGGTCGCCGGATAACAGTACAAACCCTCAGCCAAAGCCCGACGCCGCCGCCGCCGACCCGCCGCCGCAGACGTCGTCTCCGTCCTTTGACCTGGTTCTGGAGAACGTCCTCGAGAACGTCCTGTGCTTCTTGACCTCGCGCCATGACCGCAGCGCTGCATCGCTCGTTTGTAGATCGTGGTTTCGCGCCGAGGCGCAGACACGGGTCGAGCTGTTCATCGGTAACTGCTATGCCGTCAGCCCTGCCCGCGTAATCGACCGCTTCCCTCGCATTCGGGCCGTAGTGCTCAAGGGGAAGCCTCGATTCGCCGATTTCAACCTGGTGCCCATAGGCTGGGGCGCTGGCTTTTCCCCATGGGTCGCCGCCATGGCCGCCACGTACCCCTGGCTCGAGAAGATCTGCCTTAAGAGAATGACGGTAGCCGACGCCGATCTATTTCTCTTAGCGTCGTCCTTGCCCTGTTTTCGTGATCTGTGCCTCATTTGTTGCGACGGACTTACCACTGCTGGTCTCGCCGCCGTCGCTGAGAATTGCAGGTAATCACTTTCGATTCCATCGTTTGAAATCTGGAGCTTTAACCCTCGGTTTTGCTTTTTGTCGCTAATTAGATATTGTTTCTCTTGTGGGTGGAGCTGATTGTTCACCGCCTGATTCCAGGTACATCCGATCTCTAGATCTGATAGAGAATGATGTTGAGGACGACGAGAGCGAGGTGGTTGATTGGATCTCGAGGTTTCCCCCTGGAACAACATGTCTGGAATCTCTTGTCTTCGATTGCGTTGGGTGCGCCGTGAACTTTGAAGCTCTTGAAGCGCTCGTGGGCCGGTCGCCTTCCCTGTGGCGGCTGAGAGTTAATGACCACATCTCCGTCGGTCGTCTCTGCAGGCTCATGAGCCGGGCACCGCAGCTCACCCACCTTGGAACTGGGTCCTTCTCGTCTTTTGAAGAAGAAGGCGATTTCCAGAATTCTTTAGATTCTGCTTTCAACACTTTCAAATCTCTGGTGTGCCTATCAGGTTTCAGGGATCCAGTTCTTGAGTATCTTCCAGCAATCTACCCGGTCTGCGCCAATCTCACCTCCCTCAACTTCAGCTACGCAATTATCACTCCTGAGCAGTTAAGCCCGATCATTTCCAGCTGCCACAATCTTCAAACTTTCTGGGTATTGAATCATCCAATCAATACTTTCTCTATTGGAAATTAAGGAATTTCGAGCTTGTTTCGGACTATTTTCACTTTGTGATCTCAGGTTCTTGATGCGGTGGGCGACGAAGGACTTGAAATGGTAGCTGCGACCTGCAAGAAGCTCAGGGAACTCAGGGTTTTCCCTTTGGATGCTACAGAGGACTCTGAAGGTTACGTTTCAGATATTGGATTGGTGGCAATCTCTGAGGGCTGCCGAAAACTCCAGTCTATTCTCTATTTTTGTCAAAGTATGACAAATTCAGCTGTAGTAACCATGTCGAAGAACTGCCAAGACCTTGTTATTTTTCGCCTCTGCATCATGGGCCGCCACCGCCCCGATCATGTGACCAGAGAACCCATGGATGAAGGCTTCGGGGCCATTGTTAAGAACTGCAGGAAGCTTACCAGGCTTGCTGTCTCAGGTCTGCTCACCGACAAGGCCTTTTCATACATCGGCAAATATGGGAAGTCTGTGAGGACCCTTTCAGTGGGGTTTGCTGGAAATAGTGATTTGGGTTTGAGATACGTGCTAGAAGGATGCCCCAACCTCCAGAAGCTTGAGATCAGGGACTGCCCATTTGGGGATGCAGGCTTGGTCTCTGGGATTCACCATTACTACAACATGAGGTTCTTTTGGATGTCTTCTTGCAAGATTACGCTGAAAGGTTGCAATGAGGTGGCTAGAAGGTTGCCCCGCATGGTGGTTGAAGTGATTAGGGATCAGCCAGAGGATAACTGTGATTCAGTCGAAAAATTTTACATGTATCGGTCTCTTGATGGTCCTAGGAATGATGCCCCTTCGTTTGTGAATATATTGTAAGATTTGTCATTCTAGTTGGAAGAAGACAATTTCGAGCCTTTGTGGGGAATTTTCTTCACCTGCAAGAGGTTTCTTATGCTTCAGGCCTGATTCAGTGATGAAGCATGAAGGTACTGATGCTCTAACTGCAAGAATGTGAATGATTCAAACTTGAAATCTCTTGAAATTGGATCACATAAATAATGGATCCGTGGGAATTTGCATGAACTCAAGAAAGCTCTAAATTCTTTGAGAGTTATGACATGGGTACAAACTTCAATCTAGTTATTCACTAATTTCTTTTTCTAAGAATATCATAATATGTTTCTTGGCCATAATCTACAATATTAAGTTTATTGTTCATTTGGTAAACAAGGATTTAAAATGAAGCCAGAGATAAAGGTTTGTGAGTTTGAGATTTGGTCCCCCAACATTATTTCTAGCTCAAGTTTAAAAGAAACAAACTGTATTAAATTCATGCTTCAAAAATCAAGCACATTGTACGTAAGGGATTGTGTAAGAATATAAAATAATTTCGATCATAATCTATAACTCTAAGATTTATTTCAGTTACTAATCAAAGATTCAACGATTTTTTCATCCCTACTCTCAGCAGTTTTTTAAAACAAACCATGAATTAATTAGCTGATCCGTGGCCATCACATATCTAGCCCTGATGTTTGCTGTCCATGCCCTGGCCCTCTCCTTTTTTGGCATAGGAAGGAAAAGGACCTTCATTATTAGTGCCTGGAAATGCTGTAGCTTTTACTGTGCTTGAGGGGAAGGCTTATGATGTAGAAAGGCAAGAAGAAACATAAAAAGGGGGATGAGAAGATGGGGTGAAGATTAAAAAATAAAGTTTGGGGTGGTTAATTTTGTTGCCCAATAGCAAATAATAGGGTTACTCAACTAGTTATAGCTCATACAGTTGAGAAAGAAGTTCATAATTACAAAAGAAAAAAATAGAGAAATCAAAAGAGTTATAAATGAAAATATACTAAATATTGGTGGAAATATTCAAAATACTCAATTTGATGACAAGGAAGCTGAACACCTTTGTTATATCTTACCGTGTTGTGTTGTTCGTGCTTTCTAGTTATTTCTATAATTTGAGCAAATTTTATGATAAATTACATCGTTACATAGATATTTATTATACTATTTGTTGCATCTCTTCATGTTTGTGTCTTGGGAGCGTGTTGTATTCGGATCTTGTCCATGTTTCCTTATTTTGCTGCCAAATTTCATATTATCCATGGGTGGGACAGTTTTTGTTGAGCTTTATGGAACACAGTGGAGAAGAGTTACCAGTTGCATAATTTTTTTTTTTTGCATTTTTTTCCTGTTTTATCCACGCCAGTAAAAGTGATGATCACAACTTGCATCCCATTATTAGAAGCTGTTGACCATGGAGAAATTATTGCACACACTTGCATTATTGAATTGTATTAGATTCGTCTCTTTGTATGTCATATATTTGTTTCTCATGTGACGTTGTATGTCGTATTTTTCTTGATTTATTTATCAATTGATATGCATATTTTTTTGAAGTGACGCTCCGTACGAAGATTATTCTCCTTGAGGTATTCTCGACAAAGTTATTTCAACAGATTCTTCTCAAACAAGCGCATCACGAGAAGCCTTCGGCAATTACGGCTCTTCATTTGCTTGGCAATCTACCATCTCTATTGTAATGATAATCCCTTCAAATGCTAAATGTAGGCAGTTTTTTTTTTTTTTTTTATTAAATGAATGGACCTTTCAGTTCATGCTCATGTAGCTATACTAGCTATACATAACAAAAAAGGAGTAATAATTTCATAAGCTTAAGTATAGGCAGAGAAAAGTTAAATTCTAAGAAGAAACAAATTAAACCTGCTAATTTGTGCTCAACTTCTCCTTTGAGGTCTTAAGAGCAAACTCATTTATAAACCCATAAAGCAAAGAACTAATCATATGCTTAAAGTAGGTATGAAGAACAATAAGTAAAATTAATCATATGCTAATTAAGTATAGGTGGAGAAAAGTTTAATTATAGGAAGAAGCAAACCTGCTTTGTGCTTAACTTCTCTCCTTTGCTGTGGCTGCGGCAAGGCCCGTCGCCAACTTCTCCTTTGGCCTCTCTTCAAACCATTCGTCGGCGCCGCGATCTTCGCCACATATGTAGGCCGTCGCGAACCTCCGCTCAGAAGCTAGGGCTTTCACTTTTTAGGATTAGCATAGGAAGAGGAAGAAGAAGAGAGCGAAGACGAACAAGAACGGTTGAGATCTAGAGACAGATTGAGAAGATTCGGCGAGGGTTTTGAAGAGAGAGAGAGAGATTGAGAAGATGGAATGCGAGCGAGCTAGAGATCTTTTAAGTAGATTTTCTATTGCATTTTAAAATTTTTTAATATATCAATTGGGATGTAATTGAAGTATTTTTAAAATTATAAACTTACTTAGGGAACATTTAGTTCAATATTATCTTGATATTATTTTATATTATCTAAATAAAATAATTGTTTGATTTAATGACATTTATAACTTTTTTTTTATTACATTATAAAATTATTAGTTAAAAGATAACATTTAGATGTCATGACATCTAGATTATATAATATAACACCAAAATAACATCGAACCAAACGCCCCCTTAGTACTATCTTAAATTTCAAAAATCTAAATGAAATTTATGTTTTATTTTAATATTAAAAGATATATGACATGTCAAATAAAATTAATTTTAATATTAAAATTTATATTAAATATGAAATAAAATTAATTTTAAAAATAAATTTATGTTATTTACTCAACTTTGCAGCATGAATTTAATACAATAATGATCACTTTCAGATTCAAGCTAGAAATAATATTGGGACCAAACCTTCCAACTCAACCTTTGTCAGTGGCATCATTTTAAATTCTTGTTTACCATAACAACAATAACAACAACAACAACAACCAAGCCTTAATCCCACTAGGTGGAGCCGAAGGGCAAAGCTCCATTGGAAGAAGAAGGGTCATTCAAAGGGCCGTTTTCTTCTTCTTCTCCTTCCTCCTCTTCCTCTGACTCCAACGATAGTGAGGACCGGCTGAAAACCCTGGCTGTTGTGGCCACTGGTTCTCCATCGTCTGGGCTAAGAGGGCGGAAGAAGGCCGTGGTGCGTAGGCACACCGTCTCATCTTGCCAATCCGTCGCCCTTCCTATTAGGCGACTGCCTGATGAAATCGCAGCAACAAGGGAGCATCAACTTCCCAAAACAGAGAAGTTGAAGCCTCTTCTCCCTGCAGAATTTCAACCTGCAGCCTTGCCTCCCATCTCTCAGTATAGCTGCAGAGATCGATTACGGCCTAGAAAGGGATCCCAGGCTTTCAAACCTGTTTCTACTCAGTATGTAAAGGAGCCTCCTTTGGTGATTATTTCCGATGCTGAAGCCTCTCCTCCTTCACCTGTACCAATATCGAGGACCAGATCATCGGCCAAAGGAAAAGAAAAGGCAGATGACCCCATTGCCTCACTGTTCAGAGATGCAGAAGCTAAAAAATTTCTCAGATTGGTAATTTCTGCCCCTGTCCTTAATGTGATGCCTATAAATAGAGATGAGATGGATAGTTTCATAAATGAAATTATCGATCGTCATGGTTGGGGTAAATGGGTAGCTTGTAAGCTCCCCTCCTATCATAGTATCCTGAAGCACTTCTATGCCAATCTTAAAGTTGACATAGAAGGAAGGTTCTTAGAGACCATCGTCCTAGGAACCTCTATCACCATCACTGAGGATGATTTAATCTCATTTTTTGGTTTCACTACTCATGCTGATCCTATCACACTCACTGACCTTAGTGTCAAGCCTAACTCATTTACTGATGTTTTATTTTAGGCTTTGAAAAAGAGTACAATCCACCTGGTGCCAATAAATATGTACCCATGCATGTAGAGAAGTTGACATCCTATAGTTGACATGCTAAGACTCTTGGGAGAATCCTTCAAGAGTGCCTCATCCAGGTTAGAGGCCATAAGGATGAGTGGACTGATATTCAACAGACTGCTGTATATCACCTCTTCCAAAAGAGATCCTTAGATACGGTTGACATTATTCTCTCTGAAATGGAGAAATTCCATAATGCTGCACAGAGAAGTGTCTCTATGCGGAGTCTGCACTATGAAAATGTAATTTGTGAGTACCTTACAGCACGACTTGGGTTTGATTTCTCAGCTGAAGATGTTGGAGCCTCCTACTATCAATTCTCCATGCACAGCTTAAAATTGCGCCAGCCCAAGCCTTCCTTCTCTACTCACACATTTGGGCAGTCTTCCTTTCCACCTACATCCACTCAGCCATCCTCATCAGCTCCACCTGCTTCTACCTCTCAGCCTCCATCTACTTCAAGTGTTGAGTCCCTCTTCACAGCTAAATTTGCCGACTTTGTTGTGGACTAATTTCGTGAATTAGGAGAAAGGCTAAAAGAAATCATTAGCAACTCTTATCTCAACAAGCTCAAATTGACTCTCAATCTGCCTTCTTGATTGAGATTGCAAAAGTGGTCAACAAAAATTCAGACAATATGACTGACTTTTGCTCTAAAATCTTATCCCATCTTAAAGAATCTAAACCCTCTTCTCCCAAGAGCAAGAAGTGATCAAATTTGAGTTGTTTTCTTATGCAATCCTGATGGTGATGTTATCTATATATTTTTATATTATATTTATGTAATATTTTTAAAAACAGTAGTATTGTTCATGACTTGTGATATTTTTGTTATGTGATTCTTGTGAATTCTAGACGTATGATCATTTATAAATACGAAGCTTCTGATTATGCTTGAATTCTTATTATGGGGCTATATTATGGTAATAAAAAATAAGCTTTATTTTATTCCTTTAGGATTGTTCTCTTTCATTTTGGCCATCCTTTTTTTTGATAATGCCAAAGAGGGAGAAATTGTATAAATGTTAGTGTGCTGTCCAATGCTTATGAAATCTCTTACTATATTCTTATTAGATGAGGTCACTGTCGTTATTGTGATTATCTCATTTATTTACACTATTATTGCAATATTACCCTGTGATTTTTTTATGTGCATTAATTTAAAGGGAGTTTATTCCTTCAAATTTACAATGCTCTACTTTACTTATCAATTACATTTTAGTGCCTTGCTAAGGGGGAGTTTTTCACTTACCTATATATCTTAAAATCCCCTTAGCACACTAAAATAATTGTTATCATCATAAAGGGGGAGATTATTGAACCTCATTGATTTTGATGATTACAATTACTTTAAGTTTAGTATTAATCCTCTTCTAAGTATATTTTTACAGGCTAATCGTCCGTTAGAAGATGGATATTCTCAAGTCCAAGTGAAGCGGAACTCACCATTTGTTTTTCCTTATACTTCATCGGACTTAATGTAAACGCGTTAGTTTGCCAAGAGATTTTACTCATTTTTTCCTAAATGTTTTCTCTTTCTTTTCACTTGCATTAGTAGGCCTAGAATGTTATCTTATTTAATCTTTTTAGTGGCCTAAAAATCTTTCAAACATCTCACCTTTTAAGCCAAAACTGCACAACCGGTCAATTTCACAAAATCGACCGGTTGATTCAGCTTGGCCTAGACAGACTCGCCCAGTCCGCCCAAAATTTTTTTTGACTGTTATTACACTGTTTTTGGCTGTGATAAAAGATATTATTTGATATTCTTAAAGCTTTGTGATGTGTCATTTTTTTTATGAAAAGTCCACAAAGCTTTTATTTTTCTCCTATTTTGTCCTTTTTCCAAAAGGAGAAACATTGAGTTGATGTTTTCCAACCCATATCTTTTTGCTCAGAATTTTTGTACTTGTCCTGAGATATGTGGTCATTTTTAGCATCTTTTAAGGGCAAAATAATTCTATGTGGCATCTCTTTATTTGTCCTCATGCTAAGTAAGCACTCATTAGTATTTTTAATATTTTTTCTCACTCCAACTTTCTTGTTTTTGCTGTCACATTTTCTGGAACATGTTTCTAGAAAATCTGAAACTTTATCTCTATTTCTTGAGCCCGAAAAAGTCCAAAATGCCCTCATTTTACCTTTCTCTCATTGGTCTTTGGGTAGGACATGGACACATGGTAATCTCTTAATGATTAGTTTGAATTAAGGGCAATTTTTCCTTGAGCTGAGTTCTTTTTTCTTGTTGTCCAAATTGCAGAATGCAATAACATTCACTTGCAAAATTTTTCTAAGTGTTCTAAGCTCTCCTCTCAAGCTCTAAGTGTTCCCTAACTTCTTCCCTAGCAAAAATCTGTATACACTCTTGAAGAAGTGATCATTTGGAGAAGTTTTTGGCTAGCAATCAAGCATAAACACCTGATCTGCATTTTTCATTCTGCTGGCAAACATCTTCAGGTTTTCTGTTTCTGTTTCCTGCACTTGAGTTTTCTGAAATTAGCAAACTTGTGTTTTGAAAAGATTATTTGAGTACTTCTTGAAGTTTTCTTGCTCTTACTTGAAGACTTTCTTACTTAAGCACTCCAAGTTCTTGAAATCGATTCTCTCTTCAAGATCTAGCTTCTTTCGATTTCTTTTAAACGAGTTGTTAGTAACTCGTTTTCGGTTTTCACGAGTTTTCTCTATTGGCAAATCTTTACGCGTATAGAGCTCCTTGTGTAATTTTTATTCTTGCTCTCAAATTATAATATTGGCTAGCTAGACTAGCATCACTTCATTCTCTTGTTTTCTCCTTTTGTGGAGGTGTTTAGTTTTTCCCATTAAGTGGGAAAGTAGGTTGGTTAAAATTTTTCCGATGAAGTGGGATTTCCTTCATATATTTTATTAGTGGATTGAAATCCCACTTGAGGAGCGTGGGGAGTGGACTAGGCGGGAAGCCGAACCACTATAAATCGCTTGTGTATTTTTCTCTCCTCTCTTTCGCGGTAAAATTTGATCATTACATAAAATTATTAAATCTAATTTTAACTTAAAAATAAGCTCAAATTACTTTAATAAAGTTGATTTATACAATAACTAAATTATATCTCATATTTTTTTTCTGAGTTATTTTTGTGATGACATAGCTGTTTTGGTCTATTTGCTCAAATCAACCGATTTTCTTCTCTGTTTTCTGCACTATTCCTGTTCATTCGGTCTATTTGGTAAAATCGACCATCTGCCTTTTCACACTCTGTTCAACTTATTTTTGCTGTAACTTTAACTTGCTTTTCATCTATTTTGAATATTTAACTGTGTACGCCTTTTACCTGTTGTTGTTTTCGTTAGTACAATTTATTTAATTTTTTTTTTAATTCCTAATTCACCCCCCCCCTCTTGGGAAGGCCTAAGGGCCAACATAGTAGATCTACCTGACATAAAATCAAATTGATTCTCAGATACCTTAGTATTATAACGTAACCTTTGTTCGATCACCCTCTCCCAAAGTTTTAAAGTATGACTCATTAATTTAATTCTTTTATGAATGGCACAATTCTGTACATCACTTTTATTCTTATAAATAAGTACTAATATACTTTTTCTTCATTCATTTGACATCATTTTAGTTTTCAAAATCATATTTTGAAAGCTTCCAACTATAAGAATGGGGAGCTTGGCTCAATACTATCTTGATATTATGTCTATATTATCTAGAGAATATAAATATTTGGTTTAATAATATCTCTAAATAATCTTCTAAAAAATTATAAAATTATTAATTAAAAGATGACATCTAGATAATATGACATAACATCAAGATAGCATTAAACCAAATGCTGCCAAAATGTGACTAAAATAGGTAAGTTGTAGAAAGTGAAAACATATTAGTTCTGCTGCACAGCTGCAGAGCCGCAATAGCTGATCATAATCCACGGAATTGTATTAATAAGTTGATGGGACTGCATAATTTTTTCCAACTCCCCATTCCAATAAATTTTTTTATCCGAATATCCTGTACAAGATGATCTTACAGGAGAACATATAACTTACACAAAAATTTTTTTTTGATGGAAGCTTACACAATAATTACATGAGATGAAAAGAGTTTTTATGGTGCAACAAGGGCAGCATCAGCATTCAGCAGGTATTTATTCAATTTTCAATTCAAAATAAAACTCACTTGCCAATAATTCAAATGCCTGCAGCTCTTAAATTATCTTTTCCACTCCTTAGCTCCCTTGGTCAAAGCAAGCAAACATCCCAATCCATGATTTTATTCTTTGATATTTGTCTTCAGGCCCAAATCCTGTAATAAAAGAGGAATAATTCTGCAGGTTTCATGTTTTAAACAGTAGATAACAGATTGGAGTATCTCCAGATATTTAGTACGATGAAGGAAAGAGAAACGAAATCCGCAATGACAGTAATATTTCCTTCCTTAGCAATTAGAAGCTTATTTGAACAATGAAATATATGAACCAACTAGACAAAAATTGGTTTTATTTGTAATTACAAAAATCCTATTACTTCTCTGCATGTCATTCAGCCCATAGCTCAAGAGAGCCAATGAGGTAACTTCATCTCCTTGCCTGATGCCAATACTTACAGAGAAAAAGCTGAGCTTAAGCAATTCAAAAATGGAAGGTCACCAAAACAGATTGTTAACAGTAAAAGCCTTGTGAGCCGAATAGTCGAATCCTTCAAGAGCAGCAGTCCTGATGGTTGATACCGCTACTTATTTGTTAAGACTTCAATTTAAAGTAGCACATTCCTCGCTAACTCATAGCTCAAATTAAAGGATCTTCCAAAAGTTATGATCAAAAGGTACATAAAAAAGAATATTTGAATCAATTTCTTTTTGCTCTTTCAGTTTCAATAAAGATCTTTCAAAAAAGCAATTGTTTCGTTGTGCTTAAATATGTCTTTATCTGAGCTTGTATTGACTGGTAATGCCAAATATATGAGACTGAAATGATGGAAAAAAGAAAAAAATGGGAATAAAGGCTCCTCGGGGGACATTGGTCTGCTGTATCGTATCTAGTTAGAATGTGATAATATCCATTTGATCATATTTGAATCTGTTTTTGATTTGATCGAAATGCTGACGTCAGACTGATTGTACACATACGTATACTGCACTTTGCTGTCTTTTTTATATCATACTTGCATTTAGTATAAGTTCTTGAGATCAAATGAAATGATGTGAAATTGATTATTATTCTATATATTGCTATAATTTGCTCATACCGCACGTGTTTTGGACATATGAGATGATGTAAAACCGATCATTGCTTTACAGATTACTGAAATTATCCTTTGTTGTTGGTAAAACGGGGATCATGATTCTTGATGGATATTCACTGATGAATCTAAAATAATACTACTTTGGTTCCATATATTTTTTTGCAGTGAGTTACTGGCAAAAATAATATAATGATCCGATAACTTTGTGTGTGTGTTTTGCATTTGTAAAAATGCAAGTATTCGCATATGATATAAAGAAAAAATTTGATAGCTTTAAATGATACGAAATCTGTCATTGTTCTATTTGTTGTTGTAATTTGCTCATGCTATACATATTTTGGACATATGAGATGATGTAAATCTGATCATTGTTTCTTTTGTTGTACCACATTTGGTTAGAATGTGATGATGTCTATCTGATCATACTCGAACCTGTTTTTAGTTTGATCGAAATGATGATGTCTGTTTAATCGTACACATACACATACTACACTTTGCTTTTTTTTTTCTAAGTTCTTATGGTCAAATGACATGATGTTAAACTGATCATTGTTCTACATATTATAGAAATTTATTTTTGCTTCATGTATTTTCGATAGAGTGACATGATGAAATTCTGTTCGCAGACTCACGCACTTTGAAGTGATGTTGAGTTGATTACTCATACAAATATTACACTCATATCATATTTTGAGCGTAACTTAAGATCCATGATTTTTTTTTGGAATTGTTCCCTCTTGATTTTATCTTTTGCTGTAATACTGTTCCTGCCAATGAGTTTTGCTTGTGTGCACTGATTTTCACTTGTGAACAATGGATTCGCCCACATGTTATCTCGATAATGAGGATGAATTGTTTAAGCAAATGGCCTGTGATGAAGATGATCAATGGCTTGAGAGTATTTGCTTACTGAACCAATTCAACGTGCACCCCAGCAGATGCACAATCGACCATTCACAGGCCTACAAAACCTTGAATATATGTTGCAGCACGATCATCCCGAGGTTTTCTTCAATGTTATGAGGATGCATTCGGATGCGTTCATTGCATTGCGCAATCGTTTCGTAAGTTCTGGCCTGATGCAAGATTCACATGTACCAGCCATTGAGCAACTTGGTATCTTCATGCATATTGTTGCATTTGGTTGTGGTGATCTTGCATGCGCTAAAACATTTCACTATTCGTTAGAGACAATAAGCAAATATTTTAATTCCACCCTCCAAGCTGTGACATCTTTAGCGTTTGAGTTTCTCCAACTACCAACTACATCTACACCGTTTTATCCAAAGTTAAAAAAGGATAAAAGATTCTAGCCCTACTTTAAGGTGTATTGTGTCTAGCTTTAAAGTAAAAAATAAATTCATCTTTATTTGATCAGTGCTGATTTTTATTGAAATATGATTGCTTAGGAGCCATTGATGACACATATATACTGGCAATTGTACCTCTTAAGGAACAACCTACTTACCAAAATCAGAAGGGAACAGTTTCACATAACATGATAGCGGTTATTGGTTTTGACAAAATATTTCAATTTGTAACTGTTGGTTGGGAAGGAAGTGCTTCTGACATGCGTGTGCTATGTTGGACAATGGACACTAGAGATTTTGTTGTGTTCACAAGGAATAATGATCTGAATTATTATTTATCAACCTAGTTAACTAACATATGTGTGATTTTCTTAATGATATGTGTAGGTAAATATTATGTAGTGGACTCTAGCTATGCCAACACATCCAAATTTCTGGCACCTTTTCAAAATACACGCTATCACACAGCTCGATTTACTGGAGCCAACTCAAGACAATATGCGTTCATGGAGGAAAAATTTAACCATAAACACGCATGTCTTTGCAATGTAGTGGAAAGGACATTTGACATACTAAAACAATATTTTCGTATTTTAAGTACAATGAGACCATTTCCATTGGAGACCAAGCGTGATGTTATTCTTGCTTGTTTTGTGTTACATAATTTCATCGCACGATATTCTAAAGTTAATCCAATCTTTACGACACCAAAGATGGAAGAAGTTGAATCTGACGTCAATGATGTAACATTGACCCAACTTCAGGAAGATGCTCAAGACCATAGCAGAGTAGGTGATCGACATAGAGGTCATAGAATGCGACAACAAATTGCTTGAGCTATTTGGGAAAGGAGGAGGCACTAGTTTAGTCTGTTTGCTTTTAACAGCCCTATGTGTGTCACTCGAAAAAAAATTTCATACTACACATCGCATTTTAGCCTGTTTGCTTTTAAAATAGTTATAATATTTTATTTACCCAATTGCATCTTAGTTGACAATGTGTTACAGATGCCTATCACATTGTTTTGAAGGTACTCGAATAAGGCATTTTCTAGATATGAGAAAATAGCTTTTGACAAATGAATCATTATCCAAGCACAATATGCTTTATGCGACAAGGGAGGAAGGAGTCAGTGGATTATGGGTTCACCTCCAATGCAAGAAGAAAGAAAAAAGGTTTTATGTATACAGAACAATGAGGCAAGCAGCAACAGCAGTAGCATTACAGTTGACAACAAAAATGAGAATACAAATGTCATTGATGTAGCTCTTCTCGTTGGCTTGTTTATGGGTTTTACAATGCGTGCCTTGATTCGCGATTAGATTAAGATCATTATCATGTTTATATACTTATAATTCCACCACTGCTATATATGTCGAATTGAACCAGTTAACTATTTCTTTTATTATGCATTTTTGGTACTTTTTTATCTATCCTGAAGTTGAACTTGTCATTGTAATTTGACTATAGTTAGTTAATGAATATTGAATCTATGTATGATATTTTCTTAATTTCATGTATGACCTTCTTTTATGTGAAATATGTATTGTCAATCAAATTTTCATACCATAAAAATTAATTAAATTTAAATTAATAATAATAAGTAATTAGTATGTATTCATGTATAAAAAAACTTTGCAATAAAATTATATATTAAATATGATTGATCTGATTCTTTGAAATTTTAAATACCCTTTATAACAACTAAGTTTAATTTTAACCTAAGAAACAATAAACAAATATTTAAAAACATCAATATTTTAAAATAACCTCTCAGGTTATTTTTTACCATATTTAAAAATAACATTCCAAACGAACGCACCCTAATTGAGAAATTTTTAATATAATTTTAAAGTAAAGCGTACTAATGCTTGCATAAATGTCATAAGACATCATCTTATCACCACAATAGGCATTCCAACTATTTAGTGCCAGCTTTTATAAATCCCCTTGCCAATCATTCATCCAAATACAGGACAAGGTGTTGAGCTTGAGCAGCTCAAATTTTTATGACCCTCGACCATCTTAATGCAAGTCTAAAACATCATTTTTCACACGAGTAGCATCTTATTAATGCATTTTCTGCTCATGTACATTTTAAAATGATGCAGACCTAAGTACTTCCAATTACCATAACACTTCTAGAGTGTACTTTCACAATTATGTCGTTAAATATCATAGTGATGTTATTATATCTTCATCCTAGACCCTGTATATCACCTTGTACCTTCAAAACCTTATATTCATTTCTCCTAGCACATACAAGAGGATGTGTTAGTCTAAGAAACTAATTTGATTAGAGTTTAACATGGTATTAGAGCGGTTTCTCTAACCCTAACTGTTAAATCCAATGGTCATGGCACCTTAAGCACTCGGTGAATTTCCTACTGTATTTCTTCCACTCCTGATCTGGATAACTGCATCAGGCAGCCCTAATGCAACCCAACCATAGTGAAGCATCTGTGATCGGTCGTCAGAAACTTTTGTGATTATCCCATTGGAGGCTCCTACAATTACCTTTCCTTCATTCCAATGTGTGATCCAACGTCTGATCATAATATGCATCCATACATTCACACACAATGTTACAATAGCAATAATTGCTCTTGTTGTGTTCTCAGGACCTCGGAATACTGAAGATGATCGATGTAGAAGTTAAGACTAGGGGAATCTAATTTATAGCTAATCGCAAGACACAAGATCTTCTTGCTAATCAATCTACAACCTCCATATACTAGTGGCAGTCTTTTTGCAACATCCTCCCCCTTTCGTAGGAGTAAGTTTTAAGTGTATTGCTTGTGAGTCGTGAAAGCATTATCAAGTGTGCTTTCCTTCTATTTCTAACTATCGTATCAGCTTCCTCTTGACTTTATCGATTCTAACATTAGGCAATCATCCATTATCTGTTGTTTTCCTTAAGGACCACACTAAATTAACTTAGTTGTGTATGTTAAAGTGCAAGTATAAAGTTTCTCAACAACCAATGCCCCTTAAAATGAAAAAGTACCCTTCTTGGCTTCTACGCAGACTGTTTATAAAGAAAATGGTATCATTCAACAGGCAATCTGTGCTTATACATTCAGCAGAATGGAGTTACCAAAGGCAAAATCAGCACTTTTTGATGTTGCACTTTGACATTTCATATGAATATTCACAGAGGCTTCTGAGGGGATGCCGTTCTCACAATTTTCTTTTTGTTCTAATTAATGAGTTTCCTTACTCTTATGCTTGGTAACAGTAGATGACATTCCCTCTCTACCATGGAAAACCGATGTTATCTATAGTCTATTGAATCTTAGTTCTATCCACTTTGTTCCTCACCTTCACCCCTAATGTTATAAGTTAATATGCCATTTTTTGTTGGGATTAATATTGAAGGCTACCTCGATAAAAAAAAAAAAAAGAAAAAAACATTGAAGGCTACCAATATTATGATCCTACTTTTAAGTGTTGCAGGTTTCGTAACTGTTTTCTTCTTTGAGACTAATATCTCTTCATTCTTCTTTGAGACTAATATCTCTTCATTATATGCACCACAATCTTTAGCTCCAGTGCATACTCTTCTTTCTACTGCAATAGTTTGTATGCACCATAATCATTGAAGGCTACCAATATTATGATCCTACTTTTAAGTGTCGCAAGTCTCGTAACTGTTTTCTTCTTTGAGACCAATTTCTCTTCATTATATGCACCACAATCTTCAGCTCCAGTGCAAACTCTTCTTTCTACTGCAATAGTTTGTATGTTTACTAATTTATAGGGGTATACAGGTTAGCCATTCTATTGCTTCACTACACCAATTGCATGACCAATAGGCCCCTAGAACCATGTACCCTGATCTATGAACTACTACTATTGCTCTTCATAGGGGTAAGCGTCCACGTCCAAAATATCCTTCATACATACATCATTTGAGCATTATCACACATGTTTTTGGTGGTTTGGCTTATTTCCATCTAATCATCTATGGTGTCTATAATCAGGACTTACCAAGAGGCTTTGTCAGATCTACGACAAATACAAGCTATGAATGCCAAAGATGTCTATTCAATGTTCAACAATATTAAGATTCAGTTACTGCTTCACTTGTAGTTCACTTGAATGATTGCAACTAAGTGTCAACTACTAAGTTTCATCAAAATGGCTCTTTCAATTGGGTTGCTTGTTTGAAAGGTATTTTTTAATTGAAATAAAAGATAATCATTGATGTGATATTTTTGCTTGAGATTTATGAAAGATTTGAAATAAAATAGTGTTACTTTGAGTTCTGTGTAAGATGTAAAATAAAGTTAATTGTAATGTTCGGGTTTGTGTAGGATTTGAAGTATCATTTTAACCCTAGAAATTTATATATGATGTGACCTATAAGATTAATTTTAACTTAGGTTAAGGTTAACATGGGAAAATAAACAGCAGTGCTGAATGATAAAGTCACTTTTATGGTGTAGATTGCTTTCTTCAACAATTGCTAAATTAAATTTTACTAATCTCCATTGAAGTCAACAAATGTTAGAAAATGTGTATATGGATGTCGTTCTGTATGGTGATATTTCTGAAAGGAAAATATATGTAACGAAAAAAAGTTTAGGACCTTTGAACAATAAATTTGTTTTGTCCATTAACTAATGCAATAATCAAATGCACAAAAGCATTGTCCAAAAGTCCTAAAATCATTTTGGTCAATTTTTAGAGTTATGTAGCATTACTCTTTCTGAAACAGTGCATAGAGCAATCTTTGGCATATGTTACTCAAGGGAAGACAAACATAAAGCTACATGTAGTTTGAAGCAAAGGCAAAGGGCTTTCACAGATGTCACAATGACCATGATCATTGCACAATATTGCATAATCTTGATCTGGCATTTATAATATGGACTTGTTCTAGTTGTTTAATATTGATATTACTCTATTGACAAAACAAAGATCATACACAATATTGAAGTTAAAATATACCATGAAAACTGCTCTAGCACTAAAGACTTTGGGTGGCCTCTAAATTACTTTCTTAGCATTGACACTGTATATAACAGTTTCTTTTTTCCAAAAGAATAATCTTAGTGGTTAACTTCAGAAAGATTATGTTTTTTTGAAAAGGTCTTTTTTTTGAAAGGTGGAAAGCTTATTGTTTTTGGCCTATAAAGAAGCACTCTTATTGACACAAATGGAACAAATGATAGTGGTGAATCATTTCGTCATGATTCAATATTAATAAACAGTGAAAAGATTAATGTATGAGAGCGAATATTTCTTTTGTTGATGTTGTTGTTGATAGATAGCACATGCCTAATAAAATTTTAAAGCAGCCATTATTCAATTTTCTAAGAAAAGGACTGTTAATTAATGTTCATAAGGTTGGCCTAGTTTGGTTATGGCCCTATAAAACACCACTAGCATTTTGTAACGTTTATTTTAAGTCTAATACAGACCCTAATATAAGGCTTAGTTTGGTTGGAGGAAAAAAAGAGACTTTGAAGACGTTTTGTAGTTTTCTTTGAAAAATGTGTATGATACTAAACGAGACCTAAAAGTTAACTTTATTTCACATTCTACACATTTCAAAGGAAGAGAATTTTAAATTTTTATGCAGATAACACATAAAGCCATCATATTTATATATTAGACACCAAAAACTTTAATATTACATAGTGCATACCCTAATTGCATTAATATTCCGTGTAGGATACCCTGTGTTAAATGTTGTGAGAATCTTCATTAAAACAGAATATTCTATTGGAACAAATGTACAGAGCATAATATTTATAAATTTTAGAGGTGGCGAGTAATATATAGAGATTAGGGTATGCAACACTTTAATATAAGAATTTAAGGAAAGTGTGTTGCGCGTAGTATTTCTAAATTTAGGGTTGTGTGGCGCATGATATTTATAGCTTTAGGGTGTGCAATATGTAATATCAATGATTTGAGCATAACGGATGTAGCCAGAATTGTGTTGTGTAACATATTATAAATATTACGCCCTTATTTTCCCATACAAGATATATATAAGTTGCTAGTCAATAGTATTGCAACCCCCTTAATTACCAATGAATTAAATTAACATTATAGATATTATGCATATTTGCCTAGCAGAAAAAATGGCATTAGGCAAGGACAACAATTTGGACACTACACATACATTTTGTTCTTTTAAGTAGAGAATCACTTGATAAAATGTAATACTATAAATTAAAGATCTATGAAATGACAAAGCAAATATGCATTTTCTCATTAAAAAACTAAATTCACCTATTAGACCATCAGTTGTAAGTTGAAACATAAGAGATACTATAGATAACATCCAAATATTGCCTGACATAAAAGATTACCTATCTCGTTGTCTAATTCTACTTCAAAAGTATGATATAAGCACAAAAATTTTGAGAAGTAAAGTACGCAAAATTTATTACAATCTTAATCACATGTACACACCTTCAGAAAAATGATGATACTTCCCAGAGGAATTAGCATAAATAATCAACTCTGAGCACATTCGAATGGATGCAACGTTCCTTCACCAAACTCCTGCATCCTAAATCTTTCAAACAACTCAAAAGGCCTGATGTCAAAAGAAACAGGTTAAACACAAGTGATAACCATGAGTAACAAATGAGATGCATAAATTGATGAAAACCATCCATAAATGCATACAAATACTTATGGTAAGATACGTAAAGCATGAATATGAACATCCAAAATGTTGCACCCTTTTTTCAATAGTTTTCTTTCTAAAAGATGGAAAATAAAGTTTCTTAACTTTTTAAGATTAATAACACTGCCTTTCAATGGTTCAAAAAAGCAGGCACCTTTATAGAGTGCATAGAAGAGAAAATTCCAGAAATATGAAAAATGTGGCGGTAAACGCATGTAGTGCAGAGGGCACCACGACAGAACAACTGAGGAAGCATGCACAAGAGCTCCGTACAAGTGAAGCATCTCCCTAACATATATCCCAAAATTAAATACAAAAAGGATAAACAAAAACCACAATGACAACCCCAATGATATAATACAGATACGTAGAAGACAAACAACTTGACATGATCACAAGGGACAATGCTTTAGTAATTTGATATCTCAACTGCATAAAGCAAATAATTAGCATATCATCATGGAATAATAAAGTATAGGCGCATAATTATAAGTGATATGACGTCTTACAATGCAGCTTCACGATTACGAAGAAGTTTGCGTTGATTACTTTCCATAATACTAGAGACATCAGCTGTATCTGGTCCCGCTACACCTCCTGCGACCACCGTGGGAACTTGAGCACGAGGAGTCCACATCTGTAGAATATGTTCGATCAAAGATCAAATGATAAGACTGCATCAGTAAATAGCAATATAAATCATCTAGCAATCTTTCACCTTCACCGTATTATCAATTCCACTTGTTGCTATAGCACAATCAAATGGATGGCACTGGACACAGTTGACAACTATACAAAAACAATTCATTACTAAAAGAAGGAAAAATAATACTGCATCAAGAAATGGAAGTGCAGTGATGGGCTCATTACCAGCTTCATCTCCGAGAAGCACTTTAACTAGTCTCCCTGTTCTCTTCTCCCAAATAAACCATCTCCCATCATCACTTCCACTTGCCACAAATTCACCTGATCACACTACCATAAGTAAAAAAGAAGAAATACAATGAACATACAATTAAGCATCCAAAATATTATATAATTATGTTTTAAAAAATTAGATAATTAGAACAATTTCATATCATAATATAGAATTATGCATTAATTCTTTAAAAAAATTATTGATCTTATCCGAACCTCAAGCTCACTATTCCACAAGAATTAAAGACAATAAATCTAAAATAAGTCGAAAGTCATGCCGCTTGGTTTGCGGCAAAGTTCCTAAATAATCTTAATTTTATTAACCAAGGTAGTTGGCAAAAAATAGGATGGATTGCATCTCCCCTTCATGAAGGATTACATAATCAATTGGCAACATAAAATTTCTAAAGAGGCTCACATTTTCTTTTTATATTCAATATCTTCATAACCTTATATCTTTTGTGTTTCGTTTCATGGTATGGCCAGTAACACTATAGGCAGCTAGAATGTTCGATATCATGAATTAAATATAAAATACCACCTCCCCAAATTTTTCTATTTTCCTCTCATCTCACATTTTCTTCTCATCTCACATTTTCTTCCTCCTACCTGATTTTACTCACTTTATTCCTCTTCTATTATTTCCTCTGCAACTTCACCTTCCTATTCTACAACACCTCAAATTTGATTGATATTTGAACTAATTTCATTCCTTTTTACTAGATTCACCAAGGACCATAGAGTTGCTCCCCATTTTAATTCAATCCTAAAAGTCAACATTTTTGCTAATACAGTCTCAAATTATGATTTTGCATTCACGATAAAGCTTAAAATGGAGACTTGAACAATGCTTAAATTTTGTGTTCCCTCATCATCTTTGCATCTCGAAAAACAATGATCTAAGGATACCCTTCAGGAATATATCTTGTCCTATAAATGTCAAATATCATGATAGGTCAAATGCATGGACATAATCATAACCTTTTTAAAGGTCGACATCATTCATCATAGGAAAAGTCCTTGATCGTATTACCTTGTGTATATATTCTAAAGCTATAAAAGAACAACATGAAATAGTCGAAAAAGTGAATATAATTTTAAGGGGACATTTGGTTCAATGCATTTTAGATGCTACTATATTTTTAAATATCAAAGTTATCTAGATGTCTATGTTACAATACTTTTGAAATCATCTATATTTGGTTTGAAGTACTTGGCATTGTATATGCTAGAAAAAGACATACCATCCATAAGTGTTTTTTGGTGTTCAAAAAAATTTGCACAAATTTTTTTTATTCAATTAGGATCAAATGCATCCATATAGAGTTTTCTTGATAAAAAGATTTTATAATAATAGGATTTTTTGCAAAAACATCACAAATAATACGCATATCGTACAACCTAAATTAGAAAATTTCATACACCATCCAAAAAAAACTTAACTGACACACCTGTTATCCCCTTTAAATGGAGTATGTAAATAGTAAATAATATATTCCGTCTATTGAATGTATCACTTCAAACATTAGTTGGTGATAGATGTAAATAAAATTTTAGATGTTAAATATATAAATATTCACGATTGTCTTTTCTAATAGTTCAATAAAAGCTCATGTTAATATTATAAGATTAGTAATCTAGCAATCATGCATATTGGGCTAGATGAACCTAGTGAACAACATGATTAATAAAATGTTTAGCCTATCAAGGTGACATTTAGGTGTAGCATAAAATGCATCTAGATGTCTCTTTAAAATATTGATTTTGAATTTTTTGCGGTGTTATCTAGATATATAAACAAACTAAATAATAAATTTCTTCAAATAACATTCGACATAATGGGGCAATAATAATGAACCAACATCCCCCTAAATACCATCCCTATCTATACATAAAGGGAGTTATTATTTACAAAAAAGAGAAGAAATGATCAAAACAACAATTGCCAAAGAATTGGGAGTTGCTATTATAATGCATAACAACTTAATTACGGGATTCACCGAAAATACTAGTTTAGCTTACTATTGCTACAACAGTAATTTGTTTCCTAAATAATGACAGCTGGAATTAAGGTTTTAAGCATAAAGTTTAAATTGACCGATAAAAAGAGCTCACAACCTTCAGGATATGACAAGAAATCTAAGAAGTTGTGCTTTTGCTAATGATGTTTATTCCAATATCTACATATTTCACCGCTCCACTAAAATTTTTTTGTACTCCTTGGTTCAAACAAAATTCAATATCTTTCTTATTTTGTTCACTCTATTATTTCAACATTAAATTCCTCCTATCTTCTTCTAATCCAATTTCTTTCGTATAGATACAATATCTATAGAAATGAACATATATGTTCAAAGAAGAATAAGATTTATTTAACTGATTTCAATAGCTCATTTCATTTTCTTTTTTGAGAAGCACAATTCAATGGTTTGTTGGTTGATAACCGATTGGTTGTAGGCTCAAATCCGACTTGGGGAGATTAAATTCATTCTTCCCATAGGTATAACATTTGGAAAAAAAGAGAACATTTTCTTTCGTATGAATCAATATTCTTATATTCCAATTCCTTTTCAATACCTCCCAAACAAAATCCCAAAATGAATACACCACAACAATATCATGCAATTGCGACCAACGTTTGCTACCAATATATCTGGCATTGCCAATTTGCGAGTAATGTACGACTAAACTACATTTAGTTGCAAAAAACTCATGTAGTATACCACAATTGCGACCAAATAACGATGGCTGCAGATTTCAGTTATAATAGCTATGACGAGAAGTTCATGACAAGGATATTTGCGACCAACACAACATATTGGTCGCAAAAAATTGGAGATCAACATATATTAGTCGCAAATCGGACACACAACAAACATAAATGAGGGCATGTGGCCGACCCCAACCCGACCCTCATTTGCTCGATTGGCTTCTCTGTGTGTGCCGATTTCCTCTTCCACCTCACCTTCATTGCAGGTGTCCTTCAAGTCACCGTCATTGTCAATGTCCTTCAAGTCATCGTCGTTGTCGGCGTCCTTCGTTTTATTGTCATTGCTAGCCTGCTCAAGTTGACCGTTGCCGAGTCCTTGCACGCAGATGACATTGTGTTCTTCTTCTTCTACCTTACCTATTCTGCTGCTACTTCCACTTCTCCTCATCATTCTCTTCTTTGCTTGTGTTTGATCTCCTCTCCATGTCACCACCACTACTAGCCTCCTTCATGTCACCATCGTTACTTACCTCAACTTTGCCATCACCAAGTCCTCGCATAAAGGTGATATTGTCCTGTTTTTCTTCTTCCTTCTCTTCTTCTTCCTCTTCCTCTTTCCTATTTTGCTTCTACTTCTACTTCTTCTTACATGGTATGATGACCAATAGTTAATATGTAGTACATTGTGAGCACTCTAAGGTAGCAGTATAAGGTTTGGGTCATTTCTTCATATTTGTATATACAGAACACTATAGTTGTTCAATTAGCTACTATTCAAAGTAGTGCATTTTGCAGTAAAATTTAATAAACTTGGTTTGTTTTCTATTATATTTCAGGATTTAAATGTGGTTTGGTATCATTACTTGATTTTAACAACTTTAGTATTATAAACTGAGCCGATCTCGAGCCGGATCCAGCCGAGCCTACCTAGCTCGAGATCGGCTCGAAAAAATTTGAAATTTTATTTTTTCGAGTCAGCTTGAAAATTACTTGAAATCAGCTCAAAGTCGATTGGAATGGACTTGAGCCGGCTCGAAGTCTAACCCAATTGACTTCGAGCCGATTTCAAGTCAATCGATAATAGCCCTAGTTACCTTACAAATTTTATGACAAAAAGAGAAGTGTGAAACAACTCAGCCTTGGATATGTGAAAATTGATGTTTGTTAGAAAAAGTTTATGACTTATTATGGCTCCAAGATTAATAAAACATGTAATGTATGTAGAAGTCCACGTTACAAGTTTTCAACTTGAAAGAGTTCGAAGTGCCTAACAAGGTGCTAAGATACTTTGCAATAACTCAGATGGATATTCATCTAACATTAGTTGATATATAGATCTTGAAAACTATAAATTTTACAATATGAAGAGGATTGCCACATTTTTATACAGAAGTAACTCCTCATTACACTTAGAGAACTATCACCAATACTAGTGTGGAATGCAATATTTCCAAGAGTAAATGCTCAAAAACATTACGTACTGCAAATATAAATACACCAGAAATAAGTATTGTTGAAACATTATGCAACATGATATTTTCACGACTTTTTCAATTCAGTGGAGCATCTACCCTTTCATTTTGTATGAGTCGAAAGTCTTATGATTCAGTATAATATAGATGGATGTATTCTTTTGAGAGGTACATGCTTCATCTGAAGAATATGACAAAAAATAAGGCTTGATCAGAAGGATTCATTTGTGAGGCATACCTAACTGGGAGGTCCACATTTTGCTCTTACTATTTCATGACATATTCCTACAAAGTTGAATAACTTACCAAGGAATGATGATAGTGCGGTTGAAAAGAATGGCTGACTACCAATCTTTGCTCAAGGACATTCTTTTGGACATATTCCGAATCACATATATTGCAATGATGAAGGTTAGAAGACTAATGATCGAGAGCTTGAGAAGTATAGGGAAAAGCATTTCATTTGTTGATTTAGAAATCAAGTAAATCTAAATTATGCTTAAAAAATAATTTATTGCTTATTAATTGATTGTATATTATAGGCTAATAAAGACAAAAATTTGATGGATGCAAGGTTATGGGAGTTAGCCCAAGGACCATCATGGATGGAATAACATTACAAAGGATACATTATCAATGGTTTTCAATTTCATACATTATCGTATGGATTTGGTGGGGACACCACGATCGACCGTCGATTCATTCCGGGCAGAGTTTATCGTCGACGGCCGAGATTTAGCCATGCTGCTTCGATCTGGATTGATTGACTATTAGGACAGATTGGGAAAGATGTAATTGTGAAAATTACATTTTGGTCCTTGGAATCTCTGACTCAGGTACGAATTCCAATCAGGCCTTTAACTTGGTAAAGTCGATTAAGCTGGATTTTTCTGCTCGCTTGTGACTTGCTCGAAATTGTTCCACCTGTGCGACCTTTCATTACTGAGTGAATTTAAATTACTGTTAGTTAAATACTGTGAGACCCTCAATCCTGTTCCCTGTTTCTGATTTATTGAAAACCGAATTGCGCCCTAATTTGAATTGGTAATTTCTCAATTACCTTCGATCTAATTTATTTAAGATTTTAAAAGTAATTGGTTTTTTTGCGGGCTTAACTGATTTCTCAGTCATCACAAAATTATTCTCTGATATTTAGCATTATTTTGTGAATAATCTGCTTTGTCATATTGCTGATATCTAAACTGCATTGTCATTCACCTGTCCCGCATCAGGATTACTAGTGGATATCAAGGAATTTAAATATATTGGAAATGCAAATAATGTCGTCCTCTTCAAATGTGAATGGTTTGATACAGAAAAGTATGAAAGTACACCCACATTATGGGCTTGCTGATGTCAATTCCAAATCTAGACTCGGTGGGAGCAAACCTTTTATGCTTGCCCAACAAGCCACACAAGTCTACTACACTAAATATCTCAATATTAAGAAAGAAAAATAATATTAGTGGGTTGTATGTAAGGTGAATGCATGTGAAATCTATAATAATGTACTCACCAAGGAACTTATAAATAAAAACAATAAAGTAGTTCTACAAGAAGATAAAAAGTAGAACCTATCTTGATTGGTCAAACAGTAGAATTAGATAACCCACAATTCCTAACACGAAATGTACTAGCTGTGATCGTTGCATCGAATAAATTACAAAGGAGTTCTAGATAAAGATGTCGAAAACAATGGCATATACTTATGAATTTTGAATGAGGAAAGAACTGACGATATGGATGAAGAATCCGATGACAATGAAATAGATGATGCGAGTGACAAAGTCGATGAGGAGTCAAATGAAAGTGAAGAAACTAATGGTGATGAGAAAGTAAAAGAAAGCGATTAATAACAAGCAATTTGATTATATGTGCAGGTAGATATTATATTACATTAATATTATATAAATGTCTTTTTTATTTAAATATCATATTATATTATTGAATTGTGAGAAATTGATCATAACATCTTCATGCTTTAATAGGTGCATTGGTATTGTAGGTAGATGTGCCGAGAGGTCAAGGTTATATTCGCCGCTTATTTGACAACCATTCTACCTTGAGCCAGAGATAGGGATCTGGTGAGTGGACCTACATGCCTGCCTTTGGTGATGGCAGTGGATCTAGTTCGAGCTGGAGACAGGGCTTTGGCTCGGGCATGTCCTGCACTTTTGGTGATGACTATGCTTCTAGTGATGCATCTACCCATGCTTTTGACCACAACCCATCATCCTTTATTCAAATGGATAAGGATGTTGAGCAACTCATTGATCCTGATTACGAGTAACAAGTCGTAGAGGAGTCCTCTTCAAGTGAGGAGGATGTGGGACTGGCAGCTTCAGATTCCCAGAGGAGAAGGGAACCCAACAGAGCAATAGGGGATCCTACGGAGCCATCACAGCAACATAGATGGCTTAGGCCATGGGAGGATCAGTAAATACTCTTCTACTTTCATGTTATAGATTTTAGAAGTACTTATGTTATAATAAAAGAAATATCATGTTACTATAGCTGGAGCAACCATCGAGTCATCGGGCCACATGTGCAATTGTGACTATATTTAAGGAGTTTGTCATAGCGTCGTGAATGTCATGGAATTAGATGCTGCAAACCACTCACAATGAGTTATGGGTTGAGTTCAAGGTAAAATCAATTCAGCAGATCATTTTTTTTGTTCTTATTAATGGATTTTTAATTTTTTATACAAATTAATTTTTTATTATGTTATTCAATTGAAATATAGCAGAAAAAGTTTGAGTAGTGGTTGGAGAATGAGGAGAACATCAAGGAGACATTACACAAGGTAGGTTATGTGAGGTACAAGAACATGTACCAAACAAAGGAGAAGCAGAAGTGTGAGACTCAGGATTTCCACAATATCACTTATTACCCCCAGGTGGATTTCAGCTGTCGTGCAGGCCAAAATAGTAAAAAAATAGATCACTAATGAGTGGGTGAAGAGGTCGTCGACCTCCAAGGCTAATAGAACCACTTAGCTTGACGGTTCTTTGGTTCGCCACAAGGGGGGATCGATGCCCTTTGATAAGCATGAGGAGAATCTAGTAAGAACTGAATTTTTTAAAATAATTGAAAACTTCTTCTCACATATAAAGTGTTTTTATGCAAGCAGAAAAATTGGGTCATCAACCCACTCGATTAGAGCTTTTTGAGTGAACACATCGAAGGGAAGGTGGAACTGGGCCAATTTATAGATGATACATCCCGTACTGCATGTGTAAGTTTCTTATTAATGTTGTTATAATACATGACATTATTTTTATAAGCAAAATATTTTATTAATTATGTAATACTACAGTAATGATACGAGTTAGAGATGACTCGGTGTCAAAATGATGCTACTGTAGACTTTGATGTGTCGGCGTGGTGCTCAGTAGAAGGTGTAGCAGTTCAATACTATGTATGGCTTTTTTTCGTGCACACATGTTAGCGATGTTTTTGCATCATCCCCTACAGTCGAGTCATTAAGGGTGGTGGCATTAGCTGGGGGATCACAACATCGGTTTCCACCAGAGGACATGGCTTAAGCGAAGGACTTGGCCGGTAAAATGATGATGCCTAGATTTGGACAATAGTTGCAGCAACAACGTGAGAAGTATCTACGAGAGATATGAGAGCTAGAGGATCGGATGAGATCGAGCGAACCCCCACATGATGACTAATCGCATCCCTCAGCCCATGATCAATAATATTTTATTTTTGTGTATTTTTTTGAACTATTTCATGAAGAAGAAAACATTAATGCTTATGATTGAACCATTAGTTATGTGAAAATTATAAATATCAAATGTTTAATATGATTAGATGTTTAAATAATTATATGTGGTGTTGTGATTATATATGATCGCTTGGATTAAAAATTTATGCAATTATGTTAATATTATATGTGATGAGCGAATATAATTTGGTTGAAAATATATTTATATTGTAGGTTTATCAATATTTTTAGTTCCAATATAGCTATTAATGTTTTAGTACGGTATGATTTGCGACCATCTGAAAACTGCTTATTGAGACCGATGTGCGACCAAGTTGCGCTGAATATGAAAATCTATGACCCTATAATATTGACCCCTTTATGAGAAGTTTTAGTCGCCAATCACTCACAATTAAGTTGTCACAAACTAATTTGCGTTCAACACAATGTTGGTTGTAAAAAGCATTTGTGATTTAGGCTTCTATGACTAAGTTTGCAGCCAATTAAGTTGGTCGCAAATGGCTTTCCGTGACTGATTAACGGGTATTTGCGAGTAATTTGATGGTCGCAAATACCCATTATATTGTAGTGATCTAAAATTGATGGGCTAGTGTGAGTATATTCATAAGATTATGCACTCTAACATTTTGTGAATGATCCTGACTTTCATGCTTTGGTGAGTTGTTCGAAATCCTTTAGATGACCAATGTTATGTTGATGGGAACAGAGCAGAAGATTATACTCACCTACCACATTACTTGTGCTATCCAGAAAACAGGCACACAGGTAATAGCCAAAACAAAAATATAATAAGACTTTTCAGTTACGTGGAAAAAAAAAATAATACAAGGTGCACCTAGCTGTCCAAGAAAGCTGGCTTGCTTTATGTCTGTACCAACATTGCAGTGACCGACATACCTTTGTTTCATATCAACAACAGCTTCAACCTACATTTTTGAAAATAAAGTTACAATAAGAAAAAAGGTTAAAACCAATAACAAAAATAGGAATTCTACATATGTCTGAAGAAAAAGACAACTTGTAGAATAAAAAACTTTGAAACTGACAAAAAACTTTTACAGATGATGATCCAAAGCTGCGGTGCTTTTGCCTGAGTTGTGAAATCCACACAGCCTTTCTATTATCTAGCAACATTTAGTGATGTGGATATTTAATTATATAGCTCACTAAGATCTCACTACTATGCACCATCTACAACAGTATCAGTTATAGTTCTAGCTTATTTAGCTTCAAATTGTAGTGTTTTTCAAGCAGGGACATTTTTTAAAAGATGATTTGTTTTTTTTTTTTGAAAGATGATGCGGGACTTCTTTGCTGTATATAATAAGCTCACAAAGGATCATTTTCGAGGATTGGCATGGCAATTCTGGATTTCAGATAAATTTCAGCACTGATATAAAATATGATGTCTAACTCAAAGTTTGGTCACATCATATAAAACATATTTGTACTAATATGAAGTCATTCATATAAAGATTGTTGCTTATGTTAAATCTCCAGTTACCAACATACTTAAAAGCTAAAGCATGTAAGATTGGATTAATAAAAATTTTAAGCCACAAAAAGGATCATTAGTTGGCTCATTTGAATCGAGTCAATCTCGATTCGTTCCAAAATCAGATTCAACTTTTTATCAATCTATGAGCCAAATTAACAGCTTTACTTACAACTTAATTGAAATTGCTCTATAAATCTTAGTAATTCTAGATTTATGACACAACAACAATAACTAAGCATTTATCTCACTAAGAAGGATTGCCTACATGAATCATTTATTTTTATTACACTTTATTAAATAACAAATTTTTATTTATCTCCATGTATGTAAGATTCTTTCTAATGATTTCTTTTCATGTATTATTTGATTTTCTTCTTCCTCTTTTAATACAAGTCAAAATCCAATAATTCAACTCTTTTTACTAGAACTTTCATCAGCCTACGATTTATATGTCCAAACTATTTAAACCAACTTTTCCTAAGTTTATCTATAACTTTCTCGCAAATATACTCACTTATCTATAACTTTCTAGCAAATGTACTCATTCTCATCCTATGTTTTCGTATATATTCACTCATCCACCTCAGCATCTTCATCTCAGTAACACTTATTTTATTTGTATGTTTTTACTTTATAGGCTAGCATTCAGTACTATATAATATTACTGGTCTTACAACTATTCTATAAAATTTACATTTAAATTTGAGTGAATATTTTGTATCACAATTCACCAAAAGCATTAATCTATTTTATCAATTTTGCCTGAATTCTGTTGATAACATTACCGTATATTTCACTGTTACATTGTATAATTAATATAAGATATTTAAATTATTCACTCTTCTTGATAGCCTGATCATTCATTGTCATTTCACCAATACAAGAGCTTTCATATTAATTAAGTTTGCACTTCATATATTCGATTTTGATCTGCTAGATTTATGACACATGCATGCATTAAAGCTTAAAGAAAGGATTCCAGGATTAAGCCTATCCTCAAAATAAAAATTTCATTCTCATTTTTTGAGAGAAAGCTCAAAAAAATAAGAAGATAAAATTATTTAGCTTGATCAGCAATATTATATGATGCTGAATGCTGGCCTACAAAATAGAAAGATAAAAAAAAACTGTTACAAAGATAAAAATGCTTAAATAGATGAATGAATATACATACATGAAAGGATATGATGAAAAATTAATTTATTCGCGAGAAGGTTGGAGTAATCCAAATTGAGGATAAGTTCACAAAGAGTCGACTTAGATGACTTATACATATAAATTGTGGACCAATAGAACTCCAGTAAGGAGGGTTGAGTTATTAGATCTTGCTCATATAAAAAGAAGAAGAGAAAGATCAAATAAGACGTGATAAGAAATTATCAAAAAGGATCTTATAACTTGGAGATAAGTGAAAACTTATTATTCAATAGGGTGCAATGGAAACAAAGAATTCATGTAGTCGACCTCACCTAGTGGGATAAACACTTGTTTTTTATAGAAAACCATGATAATTGAAGTTGATAAAATCATCCGTTATTTAATAATTGGTTCAATCTCTGATAACTTTATTTTAGGAAAATTGTACAAAGATAAAACTGACTCATAATAGGTTCCTTTGAGCTGAGGGACATTAAAAGAAATTTTCTATTGAAGACTAGTTTTCCCCCTTATTTCAGCTTTGTTTCTAATTTATATAGCTCTTGCAATTTTATATAGCTTTCATATAGAGGTCACCTACTCCGCTAACATCCAAGAAATAATATATATTCCAGTATTAAGTTCTTTAGTGGTCAACATACTAGACCATCCTGTACTAGAATAACATTGTCATTAATATCACATTTCGAAAGGATTCTTCAGTATCAAGCAGAAGCATCTAGAGCAGTCAAATTTCTAACAAACTATTAGATTTTCTCAATGAATGATTTGTTAAACTAGATTTTATATCCATTTTTTTGCATCAAAACTTAATAAGCGGTTCTGATTTCTGAATGAAAGATGAAGTAATCCACTCTTTAACTAGAAATTAATTTACTTTTTAGCATTCCTTCATTGTGAAGAACGTTAGGTGCAAAAAAGAACACTTTAAGATGTAATTTAAAGTCAATGAATATAAATATTTGTATAGCATTAGAAAATTATGCAGAAGAGAAACAAACCTCATAAGACGTTTTCTCTGATTGAGCTAATGGAGAGGTGCAGAGTATACCATTGCCAACACTGTTTTCACGGTTAAAATCATCCCTACGATGAAATCTCAAATTTAAACTTCCACGGAAAATGTTTGCTTCATTATCGCGGTCTTCATCCCCAGATATTGATGTTTCAAAGTCAACTTCCATTTCATCTTCATAATCAGAGTCTTCCCTCTCATATTCACTATTGAATTCAGTCCGAAACAGCACTTCACTCAATGATCTTAATCTCCCAGGACGCAGTTCCTCTTTAGCTGAGTCCTCACAATCTTTTCTGTTCTTTTCAGCTTCAGCTACATCAGAAAAGGAATTATTTTATAATATAAGATAAAGGAACAAACATCATGCCATAAAAAGACAGCTTGTTTGATGCTGCCTCGAGACAACGTAAGGAATTGTTATAAAACAATCAAGTTCCAAACATCACAATAATATGCAGCAGTGGTGGAGCTTCTCCTAACTTAGAGGGGAGGGAGCTTGCCTAGAACTAAGGCCCTGTTTGGCAATGAGCTAAAAATAATGGCTAAAATTAGCAATGGCCAAAATCTTAAATTTATTTTAAAAAAACTTAAAAAATTATTTTATATCTCATCTCACACAAATTCCAACATTAAACAATCACTTTATTTCACATCCAACACAATTCTCAATAAATCAATCAACTTTATATCACAACCTACACAATTTTTAATATAACCAACTTACTTTATTTTACATCATACACATTTTTTAAAAATGACTAAAAATTCTAACCAAATCTTTTTTTTTTCTTGTTACCAAATAGAGCCTAATAAGAGATCTCATGTTCGAATCCATACCACCACAATTCCCAATTGGGATGGAGGAAATTGTGGTGTTTGAGAGCAAAGAATCAAATAATAATAATAATAATAATAAGGGGTAATTCCACTTAGGCCCCTGAGGTTTACTCGACTTGCCACGTAAGTCCACAATTTTGAAAACATATCAGACAGGTCCCCAAAACTTTCTGTATAGGTCATTGTAGTTCTTAATATTTATAAAAGGCTTCCAATAAGGTCCAATTAAATATCTTCTGTTAAATATTCTGTTAAATCAAAATTTTAATTAAGAAATTATAAATTTTTTTTAATGTCAAGCGTCCGCGATTAAAATTAAGTTTGATTGTTTGATAAATGACAATTTATCCAATTAGACTAGGGCGTCTATTTAAATTCAACAAATCAAATTCGAAATTCAGAAATCTAAGTCAGACGTCTCGCAATTAAAATCCAATAGTAATTAAATCTCTCAATTGGATTTTAGATCACCTAATTTATAGATAAATTAAATAATCTAAGTAATGCAATATAACTTCAACTGATCTGAAAATTAGCCAATAAATAGTTTCAAAGAAGATTATACCTACATCGAAGAATCTGAGTACTTAGAAATAAATTTTACAGTTGATTAAAACTTATTTTAACAGTCCATAGAAATGAAGGCTCTTTATTGTCAAAACTCAATAAAGTAGGATAGATGAATCCTCCGGCGAGCTCGCAGTCAAGCGCAAGCTTGGCGAGCGGTCGAGTCGGTGGGTTTGAGTGAGCCTTAGGCGCGGCGATAGCTTGTGGGATGCAGCGAGACTTAGTAGATGTTGTGATCCCTAGCTGCAAGCAAGCGAAATGCATGGCGAGGAAGGGCTGACGGCAATGTGGCAGCAGTGAGGAGAACCACGGGCAGCGTGGCAACACAAAGGGAGGGTCGCACATGGGCTTGCACGTGCACATGCGAGGTTTGTGCGCTTTGGAAACAAGCAGCTCGTGTGCGCCGACCACTTTCAATTGCAGGCAAAACTCGTAGAAAAGGGAAGAAAGCCTTTTTTTTGGGATAACTAGGTATTAAAACAGTTTCACCTAATACTACTTCACCATTTCCTTCATTGAAAAATCAACCACTTAATCTGGACCTAAGCACTCAAAAAATTTAGAACTCATTTTATTAATCAATAATAATCAATTAATATAATGCTGGGCAACCTCTTTATATAAAGAGATTTCATGAAAAAAAAATTGAAAATAGGATATTTTATACTGAAAATAAAATTCCAAATAAATCTAAACAAATATGAAACTAATCTATTATAATTAAATAAAATCAGATCTACATATGACAAATTTTTAAATCCCCTATAACTGCTGTTAATTAAATCAAATCAAATATGAATAAAATTAACATGACAATTTCTCATTAGTTCTAATCAATTTGAATTTAAATTTTAATTGAGCACGTAATCACCTTAGCCACTAGATTCAATGTTGATCTGTGTCCCCACTAATTCTTCCTAGGTGCGAACAACTCGGCCCTACTGAGTATGAGTCAAGCAACTCATGTGTCTCTATGTAGATCAAATTAATCACTAGTAGCCTCTGATTCTCTGAAAAAGGTAAAAATCTCTACCGAGCAAAACATCACTAATAATCGAATTCAAATAAAATTACTTGCTTAACAAAAATTAATTCAATTAGCTTTAAAATTGATATGAAAGTGAATTTTGGTTGTGGACACTCGTGAGTAAAATAACGCTCGAAAAGAACAAAAGACTAAGGCCTCACTGGATATTACTATCGAGTCCTGATAACTAATAGATTTGAAATACTAAAAGTCTTGACTATTCCCATGATATGATAAAATTCAAACCTATTCATAAGACCTAAATTAATAAAAATCTTAAAATAAATTAAATTAGAGATTTAATCATCTTAATTATCATAATAAAATATTCAAAAAATTTCTATACTTAATTATAATAAGATGTCATCAAGATTACTTATCTTATTTATTTTATGATAAAAAAAATGCAAAGAATCCAACAACAATAATAATAACAACAACCAAGCCTTAATCCCATTAGATGGGGTCGACTATATGAATCTTTTATTTCCATTGCGCTCTATCAATTAACAAATTTTTATCTAAATCTAAGTAACTAAAATCACTCCTTATAGCTTTTTGTCATGTCTTCTTTGGTTTTCTTTTTCCTCTTTGTACATGGGCAAGATCTAATAACTCAATTTTTCTAATTGGAGCTTCAATTAACCTATAATTTATATGTCTAAACCATCTAAGCTGACTTTCTCTAAGTTTATCCTCAATTAGTGCAACACCAATTTTCTTTCAAATATGCTAATTTCTCATTCTATCCTTAATTCTCTAATATCTTAGTATTATGGTGTAACGTATGTTCGATCACCTTCTCCCAAAATTTTAAAGTATGATTCATTAATTTAATTCCTCCATAATTGACACAATTCTGTACATCGTCTTTATTCTTATAAATAAGTACTAAAAATGCAGAGACTCCAATGAAGTAAAAAAATGCAAATGCGAATGTGGACCTAAGCTCACAAACATACGATATTAAAAGAAAATCAAATGCATGCAAATTCAAATTATGACCGTACTAGTGCCTACTCGATGACTCAGTCTGATTATAAATATGTAAGTAGTAGGTCAGAGTCATAAGAGACGTTCCTAATAAGTGTCATAAGATCCTCTAGAAATAACTGGAGAACTGAACAACACACAAAGTGAAAATCCATATGACCAACCGCCCAGTCTCGTACTCTCTCTGCCTATATAGGTCTATAAGTGTCGAATTTTTACTGAATCTAAAATGTGCATAAATGTGCTTGATCACATTGAACCTATTAATCTCACAGTGACCGTGATCTAATCATCTCAATGTAATCAATTGTGTCATCAACGCAGTCAAATGATTTAGTGGCCTTGATCAAACCTATGATCTGCTCCTTTTTATGATACAGCTCCATAACGATTTTCTCAACATAGCTTTTAATTTCTGTCCTATAATTATCTTATTCTTCATACAGTTACTCATATTTCTCATACTCTTTAACAAAGCTAGGATCTGTTATATAAATAGATATAGATAAAGAATTAAGTATTAATACTTTAGAAAAAATGAAGATCTCTTTAAGGAACTCAGTCACTTCTTCCTCTGAGATAGAACTTAATGTCACCTATTATCTTAGTAGGTTTGACTTCGCGAATTGGAATTAGGGTAATCGGTAAGGTTTCAAAATCAAGTTGTTTAAAAACTAAGGAGCCAACTCTATGGGATGAAAGAAAACCTCTTGCATAAGTATGTTCTAATCTCATCCCACGCTTAAATGACCTAAACCAACCCTATGAACAATGATTCTCTACGTCTTTAATATAATATTGTGCTTTACTAAGACACATTAACTTCGAATACTTAACCTTCTTAACTCATCCCAACTACAATACTCAAAATAATAATCTAAATTATTTTCACTCTTTATATGGCAAATAATTTGAATCACTAGAAAAATAATAATTAATCAAAATCTCTTCTACATATTGTGGTTTCTTAGGTAAGAATATGCGGTCAAATATAGTAATAAGATCAAATATTATAGTTTTAACTTCAGTGTTCATACTCACATGATACTTATATCAAACAATAAAAAATAAAATGAGGTGAAAAATGAAATACAAACTATGTAAAATAACTAATAAAATGCCCTAATCTAAACCCTGCTTTGATACCAAGATGAGGGATGAAAAAATGTGAATGATGATATTTTTAATTAGCAAAATTAATAGATAAATTATTTTAATTAAGTATAAGAATATTTTATGAATAAATTACATGATAAAAATCCCACAAATTAAAATATTTTAAAATTAAAATTAAGTTGGATAGTCTGATAAATAAAAATTTATCAAATAAGATTAAGATGTCAATTTAAATTCAACAGATTAGATCTGAGATTCAAAAATTTAGATCAAATGTCTCGCAATTAAAATCTAACAATAATTAAATCTCTCAACTGAAGTTTAAATCACTTAATTTAGAGCCAAATTAAATAATGCCATGTAATATAACTTTAATTGATCCAAGAATCAGCAAATAGATAGTTTTTGAGAAGAATATACTTAAGTCGAAGAATCTGAGTACTTAAAAATACGTTTATAGCTGATTAAAATTTATTTTAACAGTTCAGAGAAACATAGTCTCTTTATTGTAAAAATTCAATAAAGTAGGATAGATGAATTCTTGAGAAAGCTCGCAGTCGGCTGCAAGCCTAACGAGCGATCGAGCCAACGGGTTCGAGTGAGCCTTAGGTGCGACGATAGCTCATTTCAGGCGTGGGATCTGTGCTTCTATCATTGGCTGCATGCGAGCTCATCACTTGCCAGTCATGCGCGACTAGCACTCCCAATTGCAAGCAGAACTCGAAGAAAAAAGTTTTTTTTGTGAATAACTAGGTATTAAAGGACTCTCATCTAAAGCTACCCTCACCCTTTTCTTCACTAGAATGTCAACCCTTTAACTCGAATCTAGGCGCACAGAAAACTCAAAACTCAATTCTAAGTAAATATGAAACTAATTCTATTACAACAAAATAAAATAAGCTCCACATATGGTGAATCTTCAAATTTCCTAAATCTGCTCTGAATCAAATTAAATCAAATCAAGTATGAATAAAGCTAATATTGAAATTTCTTATTAGCTCTAATCAATTTGAATTTGAATTTGAATTTTGATTCAGCATGCAGTATTATACTGGCCATTAGATTCAATGCCGATCCATATCCTCATCAATTACCGTAAAAAGCTTACGGTCAAAAAGTCCTTTGGAACTCTTCGAAATTTTTTTTCTCAAATTTAATCCCTCAACTGAATTGATCCAAAGAGTCTTTGGTGGTGTTCCCTTTTAGTCATGTGCATTCTCCTAATTGTGGGAAAGTTGACCTTGAAGCTGTTAGATGTCTTCATTGGCTATTTCAACACTCAAAGGGGTTATAAATGTTATCATAGCCTGTGTTGAAAATGAAACTTATTTCTCCATTGCAAAGGGAATTTGCTTGGAAGTCCCATCAAGGGAAATATCCAGGTACACCCAAAGCATTTGAAACTAAATCTGATGCTCAAGATCCTAGTATAAATCTAAGTTCTACTTCACCACTAAAATTAACAAACCCAAGCCTTTTACTCCATTTCCTAAAAAAACCAGTACACCTATTAGTCCAAATCATAAAAGCTTTGTGAAGATCTCGAAGAGCGCGATATCAAATATTGCCAGAAAACTGATTTACATGTCCCATAGACAGCAAGATATGGCATATGTAGTTGAGATAGTAAGTCAGTTCAAGCATAAGCACATTTACATGTTGTATACATGATTTTACAGTATTTCAAAGCAATGGGCTTTTGTCAAAGAAGGGGGGACTGATCAACCATGGAAGTTTGTACATGCAGATTAGGCTATTGCACTTGGAGAATGATACAAATCATGAAAATTTTGCTTCACCCTATTTCCACTTCAATAATGGTATTTGTACAAGAGTAGTGTACATCTACATATATATCCCTAAGATTATTTTGAACTCATAGTGAGATCCTCAACACTCTCAAGTTGGAGATATATATATATCATGAGGCCCCAACTTGTTACAAATGCAATTAATCCTAGTGCCTTTAAATGATTTAGTTAGCAAATCTGCTAATTGATTATTAGAACTTACAAATCACATACTAATTTCTCAGACTGGACTTTCTCCCTGAAGTGACAATCAATCTCTATATGCTTTGTTCTCTCAAAAAAAAAAGGTTAGAAGCAATGTGCATAGCAACCTAATTATTACAATACAACTTTATAGGCTTAGATTGACTGAATTCTAACTCCTGCATCAACTGCTTATGTCATACAAGTTCACATGTCGCAAGTGACATTGCTCTATACTCTGCCTTAGCACAAGCTCTTGCTACTATCCTACCACAATTTGCTTTTTACTCTCCCACGATATAAGATTCCCTCCTATTAGGATGCAATAACAAAATGTAGATCTTTGATTTGTCGGAGAACCTACCTAGTTAGCATCTGTATATCCCATAACCTGAAAGTGGCCATGGTCCCGAAATAAAAGTCCTTTTCCAGAAGTTGCTTTAAGATATCTGAGAATCCTCAAGGCTGCTGCCCAATAACTCCCACAAGGGGACTGAAAGAATTGGCTAATTACACTTACAACAAATGCAATGTCGGGCCTGGTGACTGTAAGGTAGTTGAGTTTACCAACTAATTTACGAAATTTTCTTGGATCTAATACTAGCTCCCCTTGTTCAGGCACAAGTTTGACATTAGGATCCATGAGTGTATCAACTGGTTTAGTGCCTAATATACCAGCTTCATCAAGCATGCATTTGACATATTTTCTTTGTGATATGCATATATCTACCTTAAGCGAGTAACTTCAATACCTAAAAAATACTTTAAATTGCCTAAATCTTTAGTTTGAAAATGTTAATGTAAATGACTTTTAAATTTAGAGATCCCATCAACATCATCTCTTGTGATAATTATATTATCCACGTAGACAATAAGAAGGATTCATTTTCCAGAGGTTGACACACTGTAAAATACTGAATGATTTGATAAACTAAGAGACATGCCAAATTAAATGAGAACAGAGCTAAATTTACCAAACCACGCCCGAGGGATTGTTTCAAACTATATACAAGATTTCTTTAGTTTGTCAACTAGTTCAAACCATCTTGCTTCACCTAGGTGATTGCTCTATATAAATTTCTACATCTAAGTCTCCATGGCTTCAAGTAAATGTACACTACTCTTGTACAAATACCATTATTAAAGTGGAAATATGGTGAAGCAAGATTTTCATCATTTGTATCATGGTATCATAGCCAATAAGGGTTTTCTCGCCGTGAAATCTATGGTCTAATACCATGATACAAATGATGAAAATTTTGCTTCACCCTATATTCCACTTCAATAATGGTATTTGCACAAAAGTAGTGTATATTTGCATATACATCCCAAAGATTACAATGTACTCACAATGAGATCCTTAAAAGAGGAAAACTAGTATCTTAGAGTAAGTAAAAAAGCACAATGTGGTGGCGAGAACAAGTGTTTAAGCAAAACTTAGAGCCATGACTCTAGGTATTTAAAAGCTGTTTCAGCTGCAGATTATTTTGGATGATTTACAGATTCAGTGGAAGAAACCAATGAAATTATGTTGTGACAATAAGTTGGCCATGAGGATTACACGCAATCCAGTACAACACAATAGAACAAAGCACATTGAGGTGGAAAAGCATTTCATAAAGGAAAAGCTTGACAATAGACTTACATGTATACCTTATGGGCCTGTTTGGCGCGGGGACCAAAATCAGGATCAAAATAGTACTAGTTTAAAAAATAACAATAATAATAATAAATAAATTTTCTAATCATTTTACATAAATTTTAATCTAAAAAAATATTATTTTATTTCACATGCTCAATAATTTTCAATAAAAATATCAACTTTATGTCACATTCTAAACCAAAATACTAAAATCTAGTATTTTAGTTTACGATGTGAAATAAAGTTGATATTTTTATTAAAAATTATTGAGTATGTAAAATAAAATAATATTTTTTATATTAAAACTTGTGCACAATGATTAAAAAAATTATATATTATTATTATTTTTTTTTTAAACTAGTACCATTTTGGTCCTCGCCCCAAACAGGTCCTATATGTCCACTAAAAACCAATTGGCAGATATAGGCCAAGGGATTATCCATAACAGCTTTACAAAACATCACTAATAAGCTAGGAAAGACTAATATCCATTCACCACTTTAAGGGAGAGTATTGTGAAATTATTAAAATCGAAAACCCATTAAACCAATCCAGGTATGCCCGTCTGCCTCTACTTCTGAACAAGACTTTGAGGACGGAGGAGCAAGTGATCGAGCAAGGACGCCTGATTCATCAACATGGCCAGGAGATAGAAGCCCTGAAAGCCCAACTTGCAGAAAAAATTCTTCTCAGCACAATACTTTGTAGGAGGAGAAGACTAAACTATAAGAGGATCTTGTAGTTTACAAGTCTGCAATGAGGGCGCTGAAGGTGGACAACATGGCCTTGCGAGAAAAGTTGAATAAGGTCGTCGAAGACCAAGAGGCCAGCATCGCAGCGATGTCTGCAGCGGCTGTGGAGGCCTACAAAATAAGCTTTACCTTGCAAGAAGAAGAGTTTAGAGAGGATCAAGAGAGCTTGGGAGGGTCTGGCTTCCGCTTTGATCCGAGAGGGCAAGATCACTGTGAATGACCTCGCGGAATTGGAGCCCGTCCCATGCTTAGCCGTTGATCCAATTTACAGGAAAAAAAGGCTGGACCTTAATGACGATCTTATCCAACCGATGTTTGATCTGTACACAATAGACCAAAGGTATTTAAAAGTTCACATGAAAGGACAATTGTCCATCTAGACACATCATTTTCACTTCTTTCTTCAAGATCACTAAAAATACAATACATGTATTTTGCCTTTAATTTGATTATCTTTGCCTCTAAAAGGCACCTTCAACATTCCAACTTCTATTCCATCAAAAAAAAAAATTTACAACTTCTAAACTGATTCACAAGTCTTATATATTATAACTATATCACCACAAAAAACATACACCATGGAATCCCCAAATATATTTAATCCACAAAGATGATAACTAAATTCTCGATGTAGTCCGATCATATTAAAAATCTTCTTAAAATTATCATTAACAGTCATCACAGTAGTAGCTACTCCATTGTGAATGTACTTAATTATATTAATATATCTATTGTATAGAACTTTCCTTCCACTGCCGGACCAAAGAAACAAAAACATACAACAACAACAACAAGGACAATATCATCTAGTATGTTAATGATTCCTCCAAAGCTGCATTCCTCCAAAGTTGCATTCCTCCAAAGCTCTAGTTTCTTTAGCTCCCTCTTTAGTTTTCTCAATAAGGACAATATCATCTGCGAAGAACATATACCAAGGCACTTCATCTTGGATATGTCCAGTCATGACTTCCATAATCAAAGCAAAAAAATACGGACTTAAAGCCGAGCCTTGGTGTAATCCAACTGTAATAGGAAAATCCTTAGTCAAACCTCCTTGTGTCCGAACAGAGGTAACAGCTCCTTCATACATGTCTTTAATAACTTGAATATAAGCAGTGCAAATCTCTTACGTTTCTAAAACTCTCCAAAGTACTTCTCTTGAGACTTTATCATAAGCTTTTTCCAAATCAATAAAAATCAAATGTAGGTTTTCCTTTCTCTCCTTAAATTTCTCCATTAAATTTCTTAATAAATGAATGGCTTCTATAGTAGATCTACCTGGCATAAAACCAAACTGATTCTCTGATATCTTAGTATTCTGACGTAACCTTTGTTCGATCACCCTCTCCCAAAGTTTTAAAATATGACTCATTAATTTAATTCCTCTAAAGAAACAAAAACATAAAAACATAATAATTATATAAATTGAAAATTAACGGTCATGCGTTTAATGTAATAAACAACCGCATATTATGTAAAATATTTATTTATTCACAAGTTATCAAAAAATAAATTTAGGATGGCATCCAAACATAAGCGCTTAATAAGTAATGATTAAGCAGACCGGTCATTGGGTAACCTTTTGAACTTTCTTATTGCCCAAAAACATTTGTTATTGACAAATATCTATAAAGCAAATCATAAGCAGTAGAAAAAACAAAAGATATAGTAGCACCCTGCCTTGTTTTCCCTACAACTCAAACCCAATCTCCCTACTCCACCAACTCAATATCCCATTACTATTCCACCTTTCACCCGTTATGCAATCCCCCAACCATGATCACATAATAAACTATATAATTAAAAACAAAAGGCCTATCTTCCCCTTTACTCCATTCACACACTACTGCAACCATCAGTTGAACATACTCCTTTGTACCACCCTCCTTCACCGGTTCTACCTAAACACTTTACCCAACCAACGATCCCCACCTCTCTCCTAGCCCACACACAATCACAAAGTGAAAGATCAACATACGCCATTCTTTCAATATAGCATCACGATAGTCCAAGGGAAATATTTTTTGTCATTCAAAACCAACATTTATTTATCAGCAGCGTTTTCATAATAACTATAGAAAAAGCACCTAATAAAATTTGTGGTTCACAGAAAATTGGAATTCTAATGGCACAAGATGTTTAGTCTAAAGGAGTAAATGACTACAATGCCGTAAAGGAACCAGAATGTATAGTTCTTTTCACTTAAAAGAAGATAAGCAATTAACTGAAGCGGGAATCTGTTATTTTGAGGAACCCTATTAACAAGTAAATCACAAAAATCAATTAGGAAAGGGATAACACATCAAGAACACATTTCAGATGAAAGCCAAGAGGACAAATAACACTAAATCATATAAAGCAATGATATAAACAATTAAAAAACAATTCAATAATTCAACTAATAAAAAATATCTCAACTACGAGGACATTTGGTTCAATGCAATCTAGACATTCATATTATCTAAATTTTAAAATTACTTAAATGCTATGTTATCTTTAAATGGTTATTTGTTGGTTCAATGTCATTATATTGAAAGATGGTAATAGAAAATCAATCCAATATAACTTCCTTTCATTACAATTATGGTGACATCTAGATGTCATTTTAGAGTAATAACTTTGCAGTTTTTTATAATGTTATCTAAAAATGTCATCAGACCTAACACTCAATTTTTCTAGATAATATGACATAATATTACAATAGCATTAACCTAATCCCTCTTAAAAGAATAGGTGAAACAAACCTGTAGCAATATGATCCCTTATGCTTGCAACCTTCTCAGCAGCCTCAATTTTTGAGGGGTCGAAAGTATGTGCAGCCAAAGCAAAATCTAAGGCTTCTTTATGTTTCCCCAACTGCTTGTACGCCAAGTAATTCAAAAACAGTCAGTTACAAAGATCAGAATTATCAGATATTGCACAGACAGGATTTCAACAAAGTAGCGGGTGATGTAGGCCTAATACTGCTGCTGACTAGACATAAAGGAAGCATACCTGCAAAAGTGCTTCTGACATGTAATAATGTGCTCTAAAAGAGGAAGAATAAATACTTCGAGCATTGTTGCAATCCCTTATAGCCATGTGGACATCATTTTTCCATTTTCTCTGGAGATGGATAAGTCACTCTAAGAAAATGGCTTTGAATTAAATAGTTGGAAAATAGATTATTTTAAACCTTTAGAAGTAAAGCGGCTCTAATACACAAGCATTCATGCCTCAGAGCAGTGCCTATATCAGGACCTTTTCCATACAGCACTTCGTTACATACTTCAATTCCGTGAAGAACATTTGATCCTTCTTCCAAGATTTTTTCCGCAGTTTGCACCAATTTCTTGCACAGGCCAAGCTGCAGTAAAATATTACCTCAGCATTATAAAGTTATAGAAATCAGACAGTTATAGCACCAACGTAATAACAAAGTAAAACCACTTACCCTTTTGCTTTCAGCAAATCGGTGTGAAGAAGCTGCCTGCCTTGAAAAGCCTGTTTCTCTAAAGCTGGCGACAGATAACAGCTTGGAAATATCCTTAACAGAATATTTCATGATATCCTGATTCTCTGTCATTTGTCATGCTATGGAATCAATAAGACGACGATCCTAATAAAAGCAATACATATAGATGGACAGATTTTTGAAACTACAACAAACAACATATATGTTAAGCATGAATATGCCAAAAAATCATTTTGCAGTAGATAACTTGGTTTTTACAAGTTATCAATTGTTTCTAAAGGCAGAACATTACTTCATTGTTTCATACACTCACTCCTACAAGACTTCTATGGTCTAAAATATTGAGATACAACTGCACAAGCAATAGCAGAAAACAAGATAACGTCAAAAGTTGCACAGTGCATAAATAGCATTCCAAGTGTACTGGAAGTTGGAACCGTGGAGGAACACCTTTGAGGAAGGGATTGAAGTATATGGAAGACGAAGTACATGCATTGTAGGCCTGATGATGTTAAAAAAGGAATGGTGATGCTATGAGATAAAGTGAGACAATAGTTGATGCAAGGAATTCACGTTTCGTGGGTCTATTATCCATAGTAATGCTAGTACAGAGAACAATGATGATTATAGAATAAAAGAATGACGTAAAAAAATGGAGTATGATATGAGAGTTTTATGTAATTGTTGCCTATTAGGTCAAAGGGGAAGTTGTACCGAACTACTATTGGACTAATTGTGCTACATGGGAGTGAATATTGGGTAATTGAGTGGCAAAATATCTATAAGGTTAATGTAGCTGAAAAGTGGATGTTGAGAAGAATGAGTGGTTATGTTAAGTGAATTGCATTAGAAGTGATTATGCTAGATAAAGGTTGGTTGTCACACCTATCGAGAATTTGTTAACAGTGGACTCTTTTTTGTTTTTATTTTGCACCGAAAACTATTCTAGGAGGAGTATTGATTTGTCTTGGTTTGACATGGTTTACATGTTACTGGTTCCTGGAAGAGTCAATTTCTCCATTGGCAAAACCCTTTCTAAGTTAGTGTAGCTAGGTCTACGTCAACCTTTATAGGCCTCTAGCAAATGTGACAACATCCAAGTTCAATTTTGCTTGGAGGGGGCAGATTAAAATGACTTAAAATAGGGTCATAAAAAGTGAGTATCATTTACTTGCACTGGCAATGATGGTTGCTTCACTTAGGGAGATAAATGGAAAGAGATTCATGTTGATGCCAAGTGTTTGGGATATGACTTGTTGCTATTATTGTTAATCTTGTGAACATAGAAAAGGCTCCTGCATTTTTTTTGAAAATTATCTGCAAAGTTTAGCATGTATATAAGAAATGTTGCATGGTCTGATGGAATATCCATGCTTTATTTGTAAACAATATTTTTTAATGCAACTTCTGCCACGTTAAATTTAAATGCTTACTTTTTTTTTCATACTATTTATTTTTGAGTATGATACTTGGTACATGCACACTATTTTTGTTGCAGTGCATTCTCCATACATTTGGTAGAGCGTATGCTTGATTTCTTACTGGCGTGGTGCACGCTAAGCTTTTACTTTGCAGGAGAATTACATTATGAGACTGGGAAAGAAGATAGCAGTAACCAGTCAGTGACAAATGGAAACATTTTACGTAAGCATACCAAGATTAACATCCATCAGGTAGACATGCTCTCCACTGTAACTTAATAGCAATTCACCTCCGTCTGGGCTGAATGCAACATGTGTCAAATGCAAGCTAGGCCGCCTCTGGAAAGTGGGAAGAAAAATCAATAGATGGCGAATGAAAACAATGCATAAAGTTAAAGCTCCAACAATGTTATCCATCCAAAGACACTAATATAACTACCACTAGATATCAATGTCGTATGACATTCACCATAACAGGTACATGGTCATGGTAAAACCAGTTAAAATGCATTTTGACAACTGCTTGAAGGAATTTGCAGAATGTTTGCAAAGCTTCATCTTCCAGTGTCAAATCATGTTTACAATACCTTATAACTCTCCCTTGATCACCTATTGAGAACGTCAACCGGGAAAATGCCATCACAAGTTATGAAACATAAACAAATCTACATGCTCTCCAATGTTTCGAGCGCCAAGTCAAAGGCATTTTGAACAACCAGCAAAACACCGATGAAGTGTGATGAAGTGTCAGACATGCCAACTTAGCAAAAGTTAAATGCATGGGCTACGTAGTGGACATGCCCAAACTAGCTCTATCCTAATCTACCAAGCTCAATAACTGGAGGACATTTCACGATTGCAAAATAAAAAGTTCTATCATCATCCACACTTTCAACTGTTAGGCATGAAGCAAGCAGTAACAAATACAACTAGATGCTCATCTTTTATTTCTCTCATTGTAACCACAAAACTTTCCATATTTTATCCCAATTCTTTATCATAATACCATGAACCCTGAGGTGCCATTTCCCATTCTGATGTATTGGCGCTTCCTAGTCCAAACCAATTAAGAATTACATATCCAGACAATTACAAAACCAATGAAAAGATTACCAACATTTTTTCCATTTTCTAAAATTCCAAATAAGCTTGAAGTGTACTTTTCATACCTAAATGCTTTAAATCAGGTATACCAATAACTAAGACTAAATACTTATCAGAAAAAAAAAACAACTAAGACTATAGGTACTCTAGCAGCATGACGCGTGGACAGCACACAAGCATATATGACAGAAGGACCAAGCATATGACTATTTTCATAAAAATCAGTAGATATGGATGTGCCTATGATACAACTTGATCTTATTAATGCGCCTATACATATATACATGTGTATCCACAAATACAAACACAAAATAGTCAAAATATAGTTTGATAATAAAGAGCTTAAGAATTGATACTGAGAAAATGGAAGGAGACTGAAAATAGAGGAAGCACGGAAGGATGTTTGAGAAAACAATGAAAGGTAGATTTTCTAATTCAAATTTAAACAAATTAAAGTCCCTTCTGAACCAACAAGGAAATGTTCAAGAAAGTGCAAAATGGATATCTAATGCAACTTTGGTCCGGACCTTTGAGAAACTAACATTTTCAGGAAAAACAATCAGGATACCTTTGCAGAACTCATATTGATACACAAGCACATTAGCAACCAAAAGTTGCCACATACAGCTGGGGACCATTATGGAGTACCTCCTAGAGCGTATATAGAAAAGCATAAAAGGCTTAGGACGTTCCCAGATAATAGAAAAGGTTGGATGAACAATTACTAGGACAAGGACCGTTTTGTTTAGTTTCTCAAAAGAGTTTTGTCATGGTTATCGGCATATTGTTATTCGACTATTTTTTTGTTTTCAACATTGACTTCAAAATAACAAGTATGAGAATGTGCAAAAAAAGGCATAACACCTGTTAGACAAAAGGGACAGTTGTCAGAAGGTCCCGCATAACTCTGTTAGCATTGGTGCCACTAATCATCCACAATATAAGGAATAATTTAGGGGGTTAGCTCAGTAATTGTTCAATGTAAGAATCTCATCTCTTTGGTGTAAGTCCTGTAATTCTTGTTTGAAGATTAGTGAAGCTTCTCCTTTAATCTCTAATGGCTTTTGCAGTAAGGGTTTCCATATAAAATCCATGTTCCTCTTAATTCTCTAGTTGTTTAATTTTGTGCACTTCAACCTATTAGCTCTCCCATTCTTATCTTCGATTTTGATTGAAGACATTTAAATCTACAACGCTAGCAAAACAATATCAGTTCATCATTAAGAAGTTAAACAACAGTTCAAAATTTGCTCTCTGGCATGTGAAGATGAAGGCATCATGGTCCAATTGGACTTTGATGATGCACTGCTCAACAAAGAAACAAAGCTATCTATATTATGACAGTAGAAGGGTAGGAAAAGAAGGACCATAAGGCTTTATCTCAGAACCAACAGTCAAGGAGAATAAATATTGTGCTTCCTGCTGGAGTCACTATACATGAGAAAGAGCTTGACAAATAACCACTTCTTGAAGTAGCATTTACGCTCTCACTGGTCGGCAGTGGACGGCAATCAAGGCTCACTTGAATGGGTACAAGAATATAGTCAGAGATCTTGACATGATGAAGATGAAAAACAAGCATCAGAACTTAAGTTTGTTTCTACATGTACACTTTGTTGAACCCTTATCGATTTTGATGATAACAAACACGTTAATAATATACTCGATTATTTTTTTAAATATTAGTATATATTATACTTAAGCTTTTCAGGATCAAAGAAGGATGATCATCGAGATGATTTTGACTCAAGATTGATGAAATCAAGCCAAGAATAAAAAGAAATAAAGTTGATCAAGATCGCTGAGAAAAAAGCATCAAGTCGAAAAGTCAACTTCAAAAATGTATTCGCTCTAAAATTTTAGACCTTCATGTAAGTGCAAGAAATTTTTAACTCATTTATCTGGAGAAAATTAACATAAATATAATTAAATTTATTTCGTGATTTTTTTTTATTTTATTTTCTTTATTTTTCGGATGAATTGAGCTTTTACGAAAAATTTCAAAATACACGAGTTAATTTTCGATGGTGTTTTCTTCGATTTTCAAATATTTGAAATTTTTTATTGAATTTAATTTGATCAATAATTTTACTATTTAACGTGTCGCTTCAATTTGAATCGATAAAATCTATTTTCAAAAATATATATATATACTACTTACAATAAATGAATAAATTAATTGAATTTCATGAAATACATTTCTGATCAATTTTAGATGCTTTCAACTCGTGCAAAACTTGATATTTTGAATTACTCGATATTTTGAATTCTACTAACATTTTTAATTCTCACTTCCTTCTTTTACTCTTAAAAATCAGTCATAAAGCATGCTAAGCGGCTGGTTTTATTCTAAATTAATTTATAAAAAATTGTAATACTCAAATTACCAAATTACCCCTCGTTTCATCTATAAATAAGGAAAATTTTTAGTTAATACCTCTCTTTGGCCAACTTAATCTCCAAACTCACTAATTCTTAAGCTGAACAATTCTCTCCCCAAGCTCGAAGTTTCTATTCACAACGTTGTCGATTCTAGGGAGTTCTTGGATCATCGGAGGTGTTTTTATTTGTGTATCTTCTATTTTCTCTCCGAATTTTTTTTTTAAAGATTCACGAATTTTTGTACTACTCATTTGAGCTTCAAATAATCTGAAATTCTTATTACATCTTTTTGGGAGCATCTATTTTATTTAAAATTTTCCTAAAATTTTTTTGGTGAACGAATTTTTCTTTGTAAATTTATATTCGTTTCTCTGTATTTTAATTTTCATAAATCGTACCAAATTTAAAAAATTCTAAAATTTTTACAGCAAATTATATAACTAAAACTACACCTACAGAAAAACTTTTAGGTGATTTTAATTTGTATTATTTTCATAAAAAAATTTCAAAGTTTCTGTTTACCCGATTTCATATCGTATTGAAATATCTTATCGAGCTTAATCTCTTTTTCTCTTCTCTTTATATTTCACAGAATATTGAGAAAGATAATATTAAGGTTTTCTCCAAAAAATTGAGTTGGTTCACTTGCACATAAAACTCTTATTAAATTTTAAATTAAATTAATTTATCTCTTATACGACCCATAAGGGTCATCGTTTCCTATTCTCAATTTTTTTGTTTTGGGTCTCCCTGCGCAAAGAGGGGTTTTTCTTATTTGTCCTCAAGTAAAAGGAGAGGTGAGGTTGTTCCTTTCCCTCGATAAAAAAGGATCTAGAGTAGTTTGTGCCTTTGGACCGAAAAGACATAGGTTTTCTCCTTGTATTAGGGCTTGAGCTTGACCATAACAAGCTTGGGATAGTGGAACCCCGAAGAAGGAACAAAAGGGAGTGGACTAGGCAAGAAAATAGCCGAACCACTCTTTCACTTCTACATTATTTTTTTTTTCCTTTCACCATTTAGAGGCTGGTGTACTTGATAGCTATTTTATTTTCAAAACTCAAAGTAAAATTTCAGTTATCAGATTTTGGACACAATAAATTGAGTTAATTCAAAATATTTAATAATTTAAATTGTCAAAACTCTGTGAGATAACTAAAATTGGTAGGTTAGTTAATTAAAGTTTGGGCCTACTCATCCTTCAAATTTAATTAACATAACCAAGGATCAAAATAACTTAATTATAGCAGTGAAACGGAATCGGATTAGTACATTAGAAAAATTTAATTTACCTAACAGAAAACGCCTGACGATCAGAAATAGTTTGATTTGTCTATCCCACTATAATTAAGTTAGTTAATCACTAAATTTACATTCTATAATTTTACTTACTGCACCTAACTTACTAATATTTGCTTTCTTGAACCACTAACATTTACTTTCCTGTACCACTAACATTTACCTTCCTGTACCACTAACATTTACCTTCCTGTACCACTAACATTTACCTTCCTGTACCACTAACATTTACCTTCCTGTACCACTAACATTTACCTTTCTGTACCACTAACATTTACCTTCCTGTACCACTAACATTTACTTACTGCAATACTAACATTTACTTACTGCAATACTAACAACATTTACTTTCTGCATTTTGTTTTACTAACATTTACTTACTGTATATTTTTTTTTTGCACACTAACTTCTACTTCTCTGTAATATTTCTTTTCTTCTAACTTTTTGTTAACTTTTCCTTTTTGTGTACATATACATATACTATCTATATATATATATATATGTATATCTATTTACATATATACATATAATATATTATTATTTAAAAAAATACTCATATTCACACACTTCACATCTTATATTAGTAAATTAAATTTCTATATATATTTATATTTATAGTAAATATAAGTATATGTATTATCTATACATATACACATATATACATATTACTCTTTCTTGTTCTTTTCCAGATGCCATTTTAAAATTATTCAATTGCTCTTGCTCAAAAAATTTGCTTGAACACTCTTGCTTAAAAATAATAAAAGCCTCACAATAATTGGTAGCTTTAAAAGTACTTAAAATTTTTTTAATATATATTAATCAAATTTTAAAATTCTAATTATACCCAATATACCCCCCTCATGGGTGTGCAAGTGGACCAACACACTTCATCTTAAAAGGACTTCACCGATTCCAAGTTTTATGGAAGGAAGTCCATTGCAATAAAAGATGTATCTCTGACATTGTTATCGAAGAATAAGCTTGATTTCAACATTGAGTCTTCGACTAAAGGGCCTCATGTTAAAGGCTAGCTAGTCAAAAGAAGGAAGACAAAGAAGGGATACAATGAATGACAGCAGGATAGTTCACGTACAACCAAACACCATAACCCAATTTATTGTTTCTACAAAAGGGTGAGTCACATGAAGACAAATTGCTACAAGTTGAAAAACATGGAACAGTTGAAAGATGGCCATAAGAAGGGACAAAGTTCAAGTTAAGCCAATGTAGCTACCAAAGAGAATGATGATACTGGTTATGGAAGAGAGTGAGGCTATTTCCATATAACACCAAACCAGGAGTGGTATTCAACTTGCAAGCCAGTTTCCAATGGGTAGTATTGACGAGTATTGACACATCACTCTAGGTTGTCAGAATGCCAGCATGAGAATTAAAATCTTCAATAAAGTTGTACGCATGATGAAGGAGGTAAGACATGTTACCCAAGCTAACAGGAATCTTATTTCTCTTTAGTACTCTATACAAAAGAGTTTATAGGTACACAAGGGAAAAGGAAATTCTGAAAATCTCTTAAAATGCTATGACAATGGTGAAGTGCAATCTAAGATCAGATGGTCAACTATACTATTTTGGAGGGGTGTACAGAGATAGAAGCAACTACAACCAACACATCATCTCCTGAAGAGATGAACAAACTATGGCCATTTTGACTTGATTACAAGAGAGAGGATTTGTTGAACAAAGCAATCAGGAGTTCTTTTGCAACAAGCACACTAGAAAGATGACTTACTGCAAAAGTATGTGCTGGGAAAGAAGAGAAGATTGTCATTCAACCAAGCAATACAAAAGACAAAGAATAGTAACAATTACATTCGAAAAAAAACCAAACCCAGGAACTCGCAAAGCTTCACAAAGCCAAGGAGTGGTTCAGTGCAAGTATAAAAGAAGAACAGTAATAAGGTATTGAGGATGTTGGATTCCAGACTAGGTTGATGGCTAAGGACTATATTGGTACAAGACAACAACATCACAAATGGATTCTCATTAATAGTGGTAGACGCATCAATCTGAATCTTGCTTCGCCTAGTGGCCCAAGTTCGACATGGAGCTTTAGTAGCTAGATGTAAGAACAACTTTTATGAATGTTGATCTAGGAGAAGAAATTTGCATAAAATAGCCCAAAGATTCTATGGTGGAATGGTGAACAACTTCTACCAATTAAAGTAGTCATATGGATTAAATCAGTCCACTCAACTGAGAGGCTGAATCTTATTTTGTCAGCCATGATTTTTTAAGATCCAACGTTAATGTATCTATTTCAAGAATCTGGAGGACTATTCACATGTCAACTTGCTCATTTATGTGAATGACATACTCAATGCCTCAAGATAGATTATTAAAGTCTAAAGACTTGAACATTTTTTGGGTGCAAAGTTAAAAACACAGGATCCAAGTCAGGCGAAGATACTAGGTATGGAGATTTGTAGATGTTAAATTAATGGGAAGTTGTGCCTCCCACGTAAAGGTTATGTTCTGAAAGTCTTAAATAGGTTCAAAATGAAGAAATCTAAAGCACATCTGCTGGGGACACAACATCGGACCGTCAATTCATTCCGGACAGGATCTACACTTGACGTCTGAGATCCTACATGGCATCAATTTGGCTGGATAGTGATCCCACACAGATTTGGCAAGATAGCTTGATTAGAGGAAATTAATCTAAATTTAAAATCTCCTTCAAAATCTATTTGAGCAGAAGTTTCAAAGTCGCCTCGCGCAGTCGCGTTAAATCGTCACCCATCAGCGAGTCTGCCGCTCGGCGACTACCACCACCATGCCAGTCTGCCGCTCGGTGACTACCACCACCATGCCAGTCGCTAACGATCCTTCCTCTCGAGCATTGCGCCGCAGCTCTCGACGACGACCACTTCGCCAGTCCAAGCCATCTTCCACTGTTATCGCAATGACTCACCTCTTCACACCCGACATCATCGATGTCCGCCTTTGCCTCCGCCTCCGTAGATGTTTGATTGTGGCTGTCATCAGTTGCCACCAGCTACTTGATGATTTCATTTCCCATCACCGAACTCAACCTATTGTTTTCTTTCTTGCATGCATTACACCACCTCTGCGGATCCTCCTCTGGCTCTCTTCGTCTATTACGACTCGTTTCCGATGAAACAAATTCTCACCTTGAGATAAATTTAAAAACCTACTGAATATCTCGAATATTTTGTCAGATCTTGTGGTGATGTCTGCTATTGGAACTGCTTGATTTGCACACTTATGTGATCTAAATATTATTGTGTGACTAAATTACTGTTAGAAAATATTTTATTATGAAGATACCTCTTACTGCGTACCCTAGCACTGATCTATTGAAATGACATTACTTTAAGTCCATTAGTAAATTACCTAAATATTATTTGAACTTATTTCTAAATATTTAAAATCAATTTATTTCACGAAATTAGAGTTTCTTAATTATTATATAATTATCGTCAACAAATATTCCATAACAATTTTATGTTCATTTGCCAGCACATAAAGAGTGTTCCATATATGAGTGTTCTAGGTAGTCTTATGTAAGCCAAGGTTTTGCACTTGGCAACATCTCACATGGGCAGTGAATGTAGTTAGCAACTACAAGACAATTCTTGAATGCCAGCATTAGCTGGCAGGGAAATGGGTTTTGATAATATATGTGGAACTACTGAAGCATGTTGCATTATGAGGTGAAAAACTCATGTATAGTTGGATATATTGATTCAGACTATGCTGGAGACATTGACAAAAAACAAATCTTATAGGATACGTCTTCATGCCAAGAGGTGCTTGATACATTAGCAGCCTTTATTACAGCATATAGTTGTATTGTCTACTTTGGAAGAGAAATACATGACAATCACAGCAACTGTGAAGACTGTCTAGATGACAAGCTTATTTGGGAAAATCACTGGATTATTTGACAAGGTCATGGTATATGTGACAGTAGTCATGCAATCTATTTAACAAAAGGATCATATGTTCCACGGAAGATTACCATATTAGAATCCAATAATCGAGGTAAAGATAAGGAGACAAGCACTCTGAAGAATCTAGTTGATATCTTGACTAAGTTTCCAAAAATGTCAAAGTTCGCGTATTGGAAGAATTTGTTTTCTATCTCTTGCTGAGTGGTGTTGGTTTCCTTAGGGACAAAGCAGAAGAAAGCTATGTTGAGAGAATTCAAGTCAAAGAGGAGATACATTGAGTGTGACCTAAATTCTTCAACAATAAAGGGAAGATAATCAAGGACACAAACTTGGGCCAATTGTTTGACAAATGAGTTGATGGAAACTTAAACAAACTACTCGTCAAAGAAGTCAAATTTTGATAAACAAATAGTGAAGTCAAACGGACATACTTTTTCAACTTATAGTGAGATGGGATGTAATATTTTCGAGAAGGTTTATTGAAAAGATTTATCAGGGTTTTTACTTTGTCGCTCTTTAGCTTGGTGTTTTTTATCTTCACCTTTAACTTCAAAAGTGACAAGCACAAGAAAATGCACCATAACCTCCTATCAAATAGTGGGGGCATTACTAGAAGGTCAAATATAATTCTTTTAGCATTGGCGCCTTAATTACCATAATATATAAAAGTAATTTAGGGTTACTTAGTAGTTGGTCTTTGTGAGAATCTCATTTCTCCGTGTAATTGCTCTTGTAGTTCATCTTTGGAGATTAGTGAAGCATCTCCTCTACTCCATAGTTTTTCCACAAGATTTCAACATAAAATCTGTGTTCATCTTCTTCCCTGGTTATTCACTTTTGTATTATTCAATTTATTAGCTCTTTTTGTTATGTTCAGCTTTGAGCAAAGATATCTCAATCAGTTGTGCTAACAAATATATACTTATTAGCAAATATATGAGTATATACGTGTGTATTTGTGTGTCAATGTATATGTAGCTAATTAGAAGGCTCCTCATGAAAAAGATGACCAATCAAATAGATCAATCTAATATCACTTGCCTTCTCAAACTTATAAAACAGGTATGTATACACTTGTAGTGATCAATACTTTCTCCAATCATGACCTCTATGAAGCATGGACACTTCAAGAATCATGCCGTGTCCGTATCGGACACACGGACACTCGGGGACACACGAGAACACTCGGAGGCGCTGTGTCAAACACGCCATGTGGCGTCCTAATAAAATAATATTAAAAAAAAATAAAAGACACTTCTTGGACACGCGAGGACACTTTGGGATACCTTAGGACACTTTGGGATACCTTAGAATACTTCTGAGACAATTCTAGGATACTTCTGAGACATTTTTAGGACATTTTTGAGATACAAGACACTTCTAGGATACATAAGATAGAATTGAACGTATTTAATATTAATGTTAAATATTATATATTTTTAATAAAATTTATGGATATATCTATCTCATTTTTTATTATTTTATTTAATAAAATTAAAAATATATCTCTTATTATTGTTAAAATTTTACCTAATATAAGTCAAAATTCTAAGTCATCAAATTCCTTTCTCCTTTGTTGCCTTTAAGTCTTATTAAAATGAACAATTGTAAAAAATTTAGAACTCTGGCTTCACCTTTATATTTTTTTCATCTTCAACACCGAGAGCTCTTACTTTCTCTTATTGTTGTGCTTACTGTGATTGTCCTAATAAGCAAAATTGTATTTTCTCTTATTCAAAGTGAACCCTAAATTTATATTTCAAATCTTTTTAATTTCGACAGCATTTATTCTCAAATTCTCATCTTAATTATATGAGAATTCAGTGCTACTTACAAGTTATTTATACTTAAAAATTTAAGTTTGTATTATGTTATATATATATATATATATTTAAGTATAAATTATTAATTTTATTATTATATTTGGTGTGTCATGCTGTGTCTGTGTCCTATATTTTGAAAAATTGCCATGTCGCCGTGTCGTATCGTGTCATGTCCGTGCTTCATAGCATGACCTCATCCATTGCAACAGACTGCTACTGCTAAGTACTCTACTGATCATCCATCAGCGTCTAGTATCATAATGCAAACCATGGTTCAGAATCCAATTTTATTCAAGTTCAAAAATAAAGACTGATTTTGTTTCAGCTAATGGAGATTCATCAGAAATTACTGTCTGAAATATATTAAACCCTACTACAACAGGTGTAACTGGATGACGTTGTGTAGAAAATTTAACCTTCAGAAAATAGATCCACAATCTCACAGGCATCCAAGTAAAAATAATGATCTAGCAAACATTAGAAATACAAAAATGGGCGAAAGTAGCGTAGATTCTAAAAGAATCATGTGCAAAATTCAAATATTAAATTGTCCAATTACATAGAGTAAGAAAAAAATAAACACAACTAATATAAGAACCGATAAGTCCAAGTATGCAAAGCTTACACGCTCTGAAAGATGCATTGGACAGAAATAACCAATGCAAGGAGGAGGCTTCAAGCTATTCTGACAAGAACTCAATGGAGGAAGCATCCTTCGATCGTACAACCGAGCAAAAGAATCACTGTGTTACATAAAGAGATTAATACACATATTTGTGAACTAGGGCAAGCAACAGGTCCAGGTTCTTGAGGAATGAACAATTTACTAATGCTTACCTTCCACCTACAAGGATTTGATGGGGTCGAGTAGCACTAATGTCACAAGATTTCAGTAATAAGCAGAGTCTAGGGGGATCAGCTAGCGATTTTTTCGCCCCACATCTAAGGTCAAGCTGCCAAAAGAAGTTGAAGTAGAATTAAATGCTACAAAGGACATATATACCATACAGCAATATTGAGCTTGAAAACTAGCAATTTGTTGCACAAAATAAGCATTTCAGTGCTTAGTAAATGTCAGCATTTCTTCCACTAAAAATACTAATTGAAGGAAAAATTAAGGTAATCTAACCACTTCTCTTCAAAGTAAAAATTGATATCATAGTTTTACAAGCATCTCTCAATATTAATGGATCAAAGACCCTAAAATGGAATCTGCTTACAGCTGTGAACCTAGAAATAAATGATGAATGATAAGCATAAAATTGTAGCAATAAAACCTTTTGTGACTTGGATCAATGAGGATGACCTCTCAATCATGGGTTTCTACATCAGCCTTTGGCGAGTTGGATCAATGAGGGAGGAAGATGGAAAAAGTTACCAAAGACGATGACAACAGGGATGGACATGACAGTTTGGGTTTGGCAAGAATCATCCCTTTTTCCAAATACAACGAGCTAGCCACCTTCATTACTAGATTCCGAATTAAATTTAAATGCTATGAGATGCCTTCAAGCGCAATCTTTGATACCTATAGACATGAACCAAGCAAGTCAATAGAAATTTTCTTTATCCCTTTTAGTTTTGATTTTTGCCATTAGGGGAAAGCAAGCTTACATTGAATCTTCTAGCACTACCAAACACTTTTGCTAGGCAACCCTCTTCGTGCTCTTTGACCTACCATAGATCCTTAGAGGTGGACCAATTGACCTAAAGCCCAATTGACATAATAAAAGAAAAGACGAACACTTTTAGTGCAACAAGAGTTCTAAAAAGTCAATAGATTGTTGTTCTCCTCAAGCAGGAGGGCAAGAATCTAATCTTGAGCTTCATGAAAAGAATATGCTGGAAAGAATCGTTGAGTCCTTACGGGAAATTTCAAATAAATATATCAAGCCTTCGACTAAAGTATACTAGAGTCCTCAGCGTTCTAGCAAGTTACCATCATATGGTCACAAAAAGTTTATTCATCTCTAAACATCAAGGAATCATATACCCAAAATAATAACATTGTAATCACTCAAAGATCAATGATGCATTTACTCGAATGCAAGAACTAGGTCAATAGCAGAAAAGGGTGATGTCTAGTTGGGTTAACACCACCGCAAGTGTAGACTTTACCAATTTTTTGGTATGCTTGGCACCTATCCTGCCCCACAAATTTCATTTATCAATAAAGATACTCCAAATATCCATAAAAAAGCCGCAAAAATTGGTGTTAAAGCCTACCCAATTTTAACCTAACCTCTATCTAAAATCCCTAGCTTACAGTGTTCCAATATGAACCATAACATTTAAACTGTACTGATAGGAAATTGAACTAGGAGTAGTGCATACTAGAATGTTGCGGCATTCCTGACTAGAAGAACCAGGAGGAGGACACATGGAGCCTTCCCTGAAGTCATGTTGTCTTAAAGTTCCATCCTCACTTGCACTCCATATCATGTTAGGATTTCCAACTTCAACCTATAAGTAAATATCACCAGAAAATAAAAAACAAACTTAAAAAGCATTTCAAATCATGGAAGTCATTAAGCAACTAAAAAGCAACTATCATTAGTAATCTTACAGCCAATTTCTTAACCCTCCTAGAGTGGCAGTGGAACAGTGCCAATGGTTCCACGGTGCTAGCATTACCCCTTTTCCCTTTTAAATGAGATAAATTGAAAAGGCGGACCTAAAAGAAAAATAAATTGATACTATTATCTTCCATTCATCCCCAGTCAGCATATTACATTCAGAGCACAGTGACAAGTTTTTCCATTTAAAAGATAACCTCTGCATCTCCCGCACCAGAAACAACAAGCTCATCACATGTCTCAGGAATAAACTTCGTACAAAATATGTTGGCAGAATGTCCAGTATCAATACAGTGACAAAGTCCACCGTTAGAGTAGCTCCAAATATTAACCTGTAAACACAAAAGAATTTGATTTCTAAAGTAGGATTGTAAAGTTAGATTTTACTAGTAAATACATTGAACTAGCAAGATCCTCTCTGGAATTTGCAAATGACATGCCTATTTCTATTTTAGCTGATCTACAGAGCTAATGCGATGATAGCAGAAAGGGAATAAAAATAAGCAAAAACTTTTTATGGAAATTTCAATGAATGAAATTAACGTGACAATTAAAAAATTGATTCTAAAAGAATTTACTCTGGTATCATCCGATCCAGATATCAGAAGTGAGCCGCTAGAGTTCCAAGCAATAGCATTAACACAACCAAGGTGACCCTGTCAGAAGGCAAACAAAAACATGATGAACTTTACATTAAATGTAATGTGGCTAAAGGGGCGTTTGATCAATGTTATCTTGATGCTATGTTATACTATTTAGAGAAAATGATTATTTGGTTTAATGACATTTGTAAATAATTATGTAAAATATTATAGAATTGTCACTCAAAAGATGATATTTAAATATCAAGACATCTAGATAATATGATATAACATCAAGATAACAGTGAACCAAATTCCCCTAAACAGTGAAGGAAATAAAAGCATTTGCAATAAAAACTTCCAAGTACGTGCCAATTAGAAGCTTTCATCATTGTGTAATCTAAAAGAAAGTTTTCATGACAATGGCAGCGGCCAGCAATACATATGAGATATAGCAATCACAAGGTTGATTAAAAGCACGCTAGTTATTTGAATCAATCACGGGAGAAAAAGCCTACCCATCACAGAATTGCATGATAAAACAAAAGATTCTTGCAAGCAGAGACATTGCAGAAATTTAATGTTTGCCATTAAATTTTTTTGTTATAAGTAAAAACAATGCCCATAAAAACAAATCACCATCTTACTGAATTAAAATACTGCAATAATCCCTCCTATTCTTAATTCTTCGGTGATGCAGGACAAATGCAATTTTGAGATCAAAAACAAAAGCTAGGCCTTGGCAAATTTTCATAAAGGGTACAAGTTCAACTCAAAGTTGATCTGCAATAACCAAGAATGAAAGTTGAACTTGTACTTGTACCCTTTATGTAATATTTTCTTGTATTACTTGTACCTTACCGTTAAGCATCTTTATTACTTGGTGATCGCAAAAATAGGGAATGAAAGTTATAGGTTCATTTCAATTATTCCATCAGTAATTTTTCACTCAAGATTTCAAGGTTCACTCAAGTGATCAATCGAAGTATTCCGATTAAACAAATAGATTTTTTATTGAATGCTAAAGATATTCAGGGAAATTTTAATTCGAAAACAAGAAATTACCTAACATCAGAAACATTTGGGAAATTCAGATACTATAGATTAGCGAGCATTCAGTGTTATTTTTACTAACAGATAACCAGAGGGCACCCTAAGGAAGGAAATTTCATCTCCTCATAGCTGCAACTTATCAGAATCAAAGGGATAAGAACCAAGGTTGGTAGAATCACAATAGGCTGGTTTTCTTTTACTGGGTTTGATCTTCATGGAAGCTGTTGTGATCCATTTTTTGCAAATTCTATAGCTCACTAGGTAGCCCATAATCTAGGGAATTATGATGGAATAAATGAAAGTTTCCCATATCTACTCTTTCTCTTCCCCTTCTTCTTCCTCATCCCAGTTTTCACTGTTAGATCCTCTGTTTCTTCCTCTTTTTCCTCAGCTTTCAGGTGTTTTCCAGTAAGTGCTATGCACTTGCAGTCCCCTAGAATCAACCACAGTGATTAGGTGTGCAACAAAGCACCTGCATTCACCGGGGGATGTTGGCCTCACCTGCTACTTTCTTGGGCTACTTGGCATTTTCCTTCTGATTTTTTGAACAGAAGATCCATTTACCAGTCTCTAATAATAACAAAAATACAAAACCAAGAAAGTTAATGTAGCAATCTGTCAATCATTGGGATGAACACAAACATGATAAGAACATAGGAAGGATGGCATTGATAAAGGAATAGAGATGTTAATGCAGAATCATTGGAGCCAAAAAGGATATTCGAATTATTTCAAGGGGTTAATAATTTCACTTTCTAAGATCAGAACAGCAAGGGCCTTAAATTAGAGTTATTTTGGTTATTTTGTTTCCTTTTGAGTATTTGAGTTGTCTAATAAGAGAGTTGTCTAGGTTTATTTGTTTCATGTGTTTATAGAACACTCTATAAGAGTCTTATTTGCTTATTTATTTCTCAGATTTTATGAATTAATAAAATATCCTGCCTATAAGTCTGGTTTGTCTCTTCTTCCCCCATCTCAATACTTCTTCTTTCTATGTTTCTTTTTCTTCCACCTCCCCCTATTATCTCTTCTCATACTGTAATAACCAAGCCCTAATATGCACAAATCTTACAAATAATAATAATTTGAAAAAAAAAATAATTTAAATACAATCAATAGTGTATTGTGTCCTTATAAAAGACTATTTAAGTGAATTGTGAGCTAAACACAAGGTTAGCTTGAACTAAAAGTAACAAGGATTTGAAGAAAATGAAAAAGGACCTATTTATAAATTCACCTTGATACAATACAACTATTTAAGAATCTTTTTGATATGAATTTAGATTAATAAAAAGATTTATTAGCAATTTGAAATTAAATTAGATTAAAAAGGACCTAAAATAGATGATTTAGGACCTATAATCAAAGATGAAAAAAGTGGACTAAACTATAATTTTACCATCTATTTATGAAGAAGAAGTCCATAGGTCGGTTGTTGTGCTAATGCATGGCTGGCTTAACTTAACTATTAAGCTAATTTATATAATATATTTTATAATAAATGATATAGAATCCTATGTATAAGTATATATAGGGGATGACAGAGAACAAAAGCCAGGGGAAAAAAAAACAAATCAAATAAATGGAATCCCATTAGGTGGAATCAGCTACATGAATTCTTTATTTCCATTGCACTCTATCAAATAGCAAATCCTCTTTTAGCTTCAAATATGTAAGATCATTTCTTATAGTTTCTTGTTGTGTTTTTTTTGCCTTCCACTTCCTCTTTTTATATAGTCAAGATCAATAATCTTTCCTTACTAAAACTTCTATCGGCCTATGATTTATATGTCTAAACCATCTAAGTCGATTCTCACTGAGCTTACCCTCAATTGAGGCCACTCCAACCTTCTCGCATATACACTTATTTTCATCTTACCTTTTCACATGTACCCACTCATCCATCTTAACATTCTCATTTCTGTGATACTTATCTTTTTGTGTATTCCCACATTGTGAGCTAGCATCAACACCATAAATAGCCTTACAACTGCTCTATAAACTTTACCTTCAAGTTTAAGTGAAATTTTTCTATCACATAATATGCCAGACATATTCCTCCACTTTATCCATCTTACTTAAAAAAAATCAAAAAACAAAGAAAAATAAAAAAAAGAAATATGAGAAAGAGAGAGAGGAAGAAAAACTTGGGATTTTGGAAGGGAAATTTGGAGAAAGTTTAGTTCTATTTGTAACTCATCAAGTAAAAGGATTTCATATGTTTATGAATTCATTGGTTTTATTTAGTTTCTATGTTCTAAACTATACTTATGAATGAACAATATGAAAATGTTATGTGCATTGAAAGAGAAGTATTAACTAACACATAGAGCATGTTCATTGCATATATACACATTTGTTATCTATTTTTGGTTTCAGGAACACAATAAAGCCTAACCAAATGAATTATGAGATTGTATTCTCTTGTCTGATATATGAGAATTGTAACTTGTCATTTGGAAAGACCATTATACTGCTAGAAGTCATTTTATGTGACCCATGATAGAATATGTATATGGTAACAAAATCTTAGCTAGGATATACGTATTTGCTCCTCACTGAACATTTCTGGAACCTTTGGCCAGTAAGTAATATGATGTCCGCTCATCTGTGTATATTCGATAGGGTATATATGTATTACATTTCATTTGCATTTAATGTGCCAAAGGCATATGAAATTTCCTATTTGTGTGTACTGAAATTTATTGTGAATGAATTATTTATATATATATGTGTGTGTGTTGGGGGGGGGGGGGGGGGGAGAGGGGGTGGTTATAAGCATGACAATACTAAAGTGTCCCTCTATATGTATTTACATTTTTTGTGAAATCTTATTATTGAATAGTAAGCTCACCTCTTTATACCAAAAGTTTCAAATTAAAAGCTATACTTTGAATTGGAGCTTTGTTACCTTTTGATAGTCGTAGGTAAGCTTCTCTTGTATATAGGTTATGATGTAATTAGGAATTGACACTTTCGGGCATATTTATGAAAATTATATATATATATATATATATGTGTTTTGAGACATGTATATATTAGAAGTAAAATTGTACTTTGTATGAATATCAATGGTACGTATTGTAAAATTTAAGAATTATAATATTTGTACCTATTTGATGGTTGCAAACATAAATATGGAATAAAAAAATTATAGTTGTTCTGATTAGTAGTTAGAATGTTGAAAATTTAAAGTGCTTGTAAACATGACTATAAGAAGCAATCATGTTTATAAGCATGACTATACTAAAGTGTCTCTCTATATGTATTTACATTTGTTGTGAAGTCTGATTATTGAATAGTAAGATCACCTCTTTATACCAAAATTTTCAAATTAAAAGTTATACTTTGAATTGGAGCTTTGTTACCTTTTGATAGTCGTAGGTAAGCTCCTCTTATATATAGGTTATGATGTAATTAGGAATTGACACTTTTTGGCATATTTATGGAAATTATGTATATATATGTTTTGAGACATGTATATATAAGAAGTAAAATTGTACTTTGTATGAATATCAAAAATTGTACTTTGTATGGTACATATTGTAAAACTTAAAAATTATAATATTTGTACTTATTTGATGGTTGCAAACATAAATATGGAATAAAAAAATTATAGTTGTTCTGATTAGCAGTTAGGATGTTGAGAATTTAAAGTGCTTCCGCTATTATATAATTAGTGGTTCATGGCACAAGGTCCATTTGTTGGATTTCGAGTCGTGGCACATTCTACATCAATTGTAGCAAAACTGAAAGATTCACTAATCAATCATTCTTTCACGACAATACCACCTGATTTGCAAAGACACATTGACATAAAACAACTACGCCCATTAACAGTCCCATGCCCTTCTGTAACCACGCACTGCCTTAACCACAGCCCTACACCAATAGCAGCTACACGCTCCTACAATCATGCGCCTCACCTTATCCGAGAAATGCATTTCTACCACACCACCATGCACCTCGCTCACCAGAGCCTCCCCATTTCATGGTACTAAGTACCACAATTGCTCACGCCATCGTCATCTCGCATGTTCACCCATGCATCTGTTGTTGTATAATACGCCATCGTCATTTCGCATGTTTGCCATGCATCTGTTGTTGTATAATACGCCATCGTCATTTCGCATGTTTGCCCATGCATCTATTGTTGTATAAGCATGACAATACTAAAGTGTCCCTCTATATGTATTTACATTTATTATGAAATCTTATTATTGAATAGTAAGCTCACCTCTTTATATCAAAATTTTCAAATTAAAAGCTATACTTTGAATTGGAGCTTTGTTACCTTTTGATAGTCGTAGGTAAGCTTCTCTTGTATATAGGTTATGATGTAATTAGGAATTGACACTTTTGGGCATATTTATGGAAATTATATATATATATATATATGTTTTGAGACATGTATATATTAGAAGTAAAATTGTACTTTATATGGTACGTATTGTAAAATTTAAGAATTATAATATTTGTACCTATTTGATGTTGCAAACATAAATATGGAATGAAACAATTATAGTTGTTCTGATTAGTAGTTAGGATGTTGAGAATTTAAAGTGCTTCCACTATTATATAATTAGTAGTTCATGGCACAAGGTCCATTTGTTGAATTTCGAGTCGTGGCACATTCTATATCAATTGCAGCAAAGCTGAAAGATCCACTAATCAATCGTTCCTTCACGACAATACCACCTGATTTGCAAAGACACATTGACATCAAACAACTACTCCCATTAGCAGTCCCATGCCAAAAAATATACTAAATTTCTTCGCTTGCATATAAAAAGTGACAAATAGTTATATTCATAAAGATTTGGCAAAAAAAAGTTCTATTAGTACACATTCAAAAATTCCTCATCAATCATTTAAAGATAAAGCTTATTCATTTTGCAAGCAACATCTCATCACATATTATTATGAATCTACGATATTATCACTCTCAAGACATTGCATATTGATTTATTACAACCACAACCTACACCTGTGAAAAAGGAACAAAAGCTTTGCCTATGTTTGAAGAGGAACAAAACTACTCAAACTCCACCTAAATGATCTTTAAAAGAGGACATAATAAAAAGCAAACAAAAGTTGATTAATCTTATTTGAGCCAAATGAATGAAGCACGAAAATGATAAAACCGTAAATTAGATTGATTGTCAAACATGAAGCTGGAAGCTTCAATTCATCAACTCGATCCATGATCATCTTTGATTTGATTTTACTACTGAGTCTTCATGATTCATTCACTTGATATCCAAATTCAACAATTTTTCTTAATAATGAAGATAAATGAGGAGCTTCAATTGATATTGACAAGAAAGCTAACAAAGAATTACTAAAAATATTGACATTGATATGGATGGATACATCACAGCTATATATTTACAACCAATTTCTTTCATTTTGTAGATTTCAATGTACAGTTTCCAAAACTACCAAATCAATTAAATATTTTTGTTATTTTCAATCTTTTAGTCGATGCACATTTGAGCCTTTTGTTTTTCTCGATCTCTTTCTTGCAGGACTTCATGCATTACCAACTTCTCATAAGTGAAATGACACGATTTTAAATAAGGATACCTTATTCAGCACTTCTCTTTATGGAAGTTCATATGATGACCACTTGTCAGAGTTCTTTCATTCGAAAGAATATAATGCAAATCCATGGGAGCCAAAAAGAAATTTTGAATATTTGATTATCAATAGGGTTTTAATTTTCTTTTCTAAATTCAGAATAAGAATAGAAGAGAATTATCTATTTTATTAGGTTTTATTTTGAGTATTTAAGTTGCTTACGTAAGGCTTTCAATTAGACAAGTTAATTTATTTATTTAATTTCCTTTTGAGCAAAGTTATTTGGTAAGAGATTTATATGTTTAATATGTTTAGCTGAAAACACTCTATAAGATCCCAACTTGCTTATGTATTTCTCAGGTTCAATGATTAAATTGAATATTTCCCCTCTACATCTAGTTTGTCTTTTTGCTCTCCTCGTCTCTTTGCTGCTCTTTTCTCTGCTTCTCCCCTTTATTCCTCCTCTTCCATTTTCCCTTTCCTCTCTTTTCCTATTCTACATCATTGATGAATAGAGTACCACAGAAGGGGTGGTGAACTGTAGAGCTTGGATAATTTGTCTAATACGAGAGTATACTTCTGGGTTGGACCATATATCTGATATAAGCATATAGACAATGATAAATTCCCAAAAAGCTATAAACAGAAAATTAAAAAGAAAATGGACAAAAGAAATATCATGACATCATAACCTCACAGCTTAATTGTTTCAAAGTTTATGGAACATAAGAACAAAACAAACCTCCATAGCTTTATCAAGTGCAAGCCTTCGAACCAGAGACGAATGCATTTGCAGCCGGTAGTCCGTATCCTACATCATCATTAAGGGATGCTGAGTAAGACAAATCAAGTGGCATTGCTAAGATAACATGCTAACAAGAACATCACCAGGTTTAGTTACCTAACATAGACTCCCATCGTAAAACCATGAGTCCATTTAAAGTGTATCCTAAAGCTATGTCGTGACTACAAGAAATTGGTAAAGTTATAACCATATGAATATTATGCACATAGAATGTGGTATTCCTCTTGCAGATGCTCAATCCAAGACTATGCAAGTTTCCACATATCTGCACCAATAAGATTATACAAAGGATCATCATATATCTCCCTATTTTGTGATGTTGTGGAGGCCAATCATAAACCCTCCAACAGCAGATGTCTATCGCAAAGATCATTGGTAAGCCCTTCGAAAATTGATAACTGGTCACAAAGGCCAATCGTGCATCTTCCTGTAGCTAAGGCCAAGATCAAAGCAGCACTTACATAAGCCCTACTCTCGCTCAACCAGCAATTTTATCTGCTGACATGACCTTACATAATTCTCCCTCATTCAAGTCAATGCACAGGACAATCCAAACAAAAGATAAGTGTATACAATTACTATTAATTTTAGCTTGTTTGTATTTACGAAGCTTCTGATAACAACTTACATTCCTCACGAAATGTCCTGATATCACCTCTCATATAAATTTTTTTTCACCAAAATTGTTCCATCCAAAACTACTTCATGGGATTTCATTACACTATCTCATAGGAGTTCATTAATCTATTTCATAACATCATGAGCTAACTGTTGACACGAATGAAAAATATAATATGAGCTTATGAGCTATCTCACTAATAGCTTCATCACGATCATCTTCGTCATATAAGAGGATTTTGGCCTTCATTTGTGTACTTCATCAAAGGAGCATCTTCAATTATCATGATCTTCATTTATCTTATGCGGGTTATTTTGCAAAGGATTATTCCCTTTCAAAAAGGCTTCACATCAAATAACTTCGCATCAAGACAAGTTTTGACATCAATTCAAATTTCAAGCTTGCCCAAGCGCACATGAAATGTTCATGCTCGATCAACTGATGGGCCATGTTAACATCAAAATTGTCGCCTCCAATCAGATCATATGCATGGCAGAGTAGCAACTCCTCCCCAAAGAGCGAACAAAGGCAAGCAAGTAGTGTTCCACATGGTCTCCATCAGATAGTAAGATTACTTACCTCACTGAGAGCGATGACATAACTGATAAAAAGAATGCCTACCTTGTAGCTCTGTCACAAGGTAGAAAGCAATTACCCACCTCATGATCTTCCCACGAGATAGGAAGATGTTTTAAGTATAACAAATGTCATATTTACCTATCCCACGATATGGACGTATTTCTTATGCCAACACCTCAGGCACAAAAAATGGCAACATTCTAAAACATTAGGAATGTGCAAAAAAATTGAAAACTGAAATTACGAACTAAACCCGAATAAATAGAACCAAAATTTTCGATTAACCGAACTGATGGGTTACAATTAAGTTTTCATTTTGTAAAAGCTGATAGTTCCAGTTTAGGGTTAGGTTTTCAATATCAAAAGTCGACAATTAATCAAAACCGTTTACTAAATATATTAACTTATCGAGCTAGACTAATTTATTAAATATATCTTAGATTATTATAATTATAAACTTGTAAATAGTGATAATATGAATTTATGTCTATTTGCATGTTTACACATATATAAAAATATCCAGCCGGCTATCCACTTGTAGTTTTTTTGTATTTACGTGTTAGCATTAAAAGTTTTTTATAACTAATAACTTAGATTATATTTAATTTATAAATTTAACATTAAGGGCCTGTTTGTTTGTAAAGTTAAATTTAACAAGGTTAAAATTAAACTTAAATAGAGATTTTTTTATTAAAAGTTGTGAATGATGTGAAATAAAATTAGTTATTATGTTGGGATATGTGAGGGATGTGATATAAAGTTAATTATTATGTTGGGATATATGAATGATGTAATATAAATTAATTATTATTTTAGTAATATGTGTAGGATGTAAAATAAAGTTAATTTTTAATATTAAATTTTATGTGTGATGTGATATGCCTGGTTAAAATTAAACTAGGTTAATTTTTAACGGCCAAACAAACGAGACCACGTCTATAATTAGATATAAAGGGTAATACTATTTTTTATAATTTAGGTGCAACATTTTTTATGAATGAAATATTTCATTAATATTATTGATAATATTTATATTTAGCATAATTGTAAATTATTTTTTTGATTATTTACAAAATTCATAATATTGTTTATATAATATATTTTGAGATAGAAAATGTATGTTTAAAAATCGATTTTTGCAGTTAACCAACAAAAAAATTTGGTTAACAAAATAGTTGATTAACCATTAGATTAGTTCCGGTTTAGGTTCTTGATATTGAAAACCTAATTGCTACTGTGTTTTGGCTTTTATATTTCAAAGCGATTAACTAATGTTGATCAGCCAACCCTTATACACCATGGCCTCCCCACAAGACCTCAATTAGAAATACCTAGGAAGACAGACATATCACATGACACACCTAAGACTCCAAGAGATAGGAAGATATTCTACAAAATGAAATCGAAAAGCATAAAATAAAACAATTGATAATATATTTATATATATGTCGAGGCTATGACATCTCTCATAACTATAGGACGAGATAGATCACATAATTATGTCGTAACTTCTAGGTCGAACCTCGGGATAGGCTATCCTTCAAGGCTTCCACAAGATTTATTTTATGCCTATCCCACGAGATAACCACAAGACTCCATAATGCCCAATGACAAAGTTGTGCTTAACTCAAGGTACAACCTTGCTCACTCACACTACTATAAACGCACAACTTATCTGCCACTTGACCCAGAATGATACCACAGTCTAGTATGATCTCCAGTCATATCATATACGTTCCAACATTTCAACATATGACTGCCCTCCTTATTTACCCTAAACCCAAGAAATCTATAGATTGGAGATAAATTAGCACAAAAAAGATCCACAAATCTCCAAATATGGATGATCACATGCAGCTATCCCTCCTAAGTGGGAACTCTTATACTACTACTCCTCACTAGAAGGGGTGGTTAGAGAGACTCCTCACCCTACAAGAATTCACATCTCATAACCCTAGCGAAACAGGTATAAGGGAGTGGAGAGAGAAATAACCCCCGCCTCTCTCCCTCTATAGGACTAAAGGAACAACCTATATAAGGATAAGGCGTACCACAAAGTATTCTTACATGACTCTTCTTGTGTACTCTTCATCCTCCTTTCACCCTATGTAACAAAAAGCCAAAAAAGTTATTTCTCTTATGTTCATTTTCAACATTTTCAACCTCATAATAGAGCTTTTAAGTCACCTACATTAAGGACACCGTAGTTTTTCCCAACCGGGAGAATTTCCACATAAAAGGTGGACTTGTGTCCCTCTTTTTATCAGTTTTACCCTTCCTCTTCCATTTCCACCGTTCACTTTCCATGACTTGCACCGCACGGACTGCTGGCAGTGATCTCTCCAGCACCAGAGATCTAATCCCACCTTACAAGGTGATAATTTTTTGCATGAACAGTAACTATGGAGCTTGACTTTAGGGAAGCAAACCGGCTGAAATTAAGCTTATTCTTCAGACCAAAATGAAGCAAAACAGCATTTAAGTCAAAGCAAAATACCAACACACAGATCAGCCTCGAAATGAAAAACAAAAGCGGTACAAGCCAAGAGCCAAATGACATCTCCTCGGAGGATCGATTACCGCCAAAGAGTCGAATCGCCTGCTTTCCAGGAGGTTGCTAATGTTGCCATCGGGAAAACACCACGACTCCATCGACTGCGAGGAGGGCTAGGGATTATCGAAGTCGATATCCCAACCCACCACCTTCCTTCCTTCGCCGCAAATCGGACCCTCCCTCGCCCTTCTCCCCTCTCCTCTCTCCCCCTTCGCTACGAAATTCTTCGAAATAGATTGTTTGGTCTCTTTCAAAGAAATAGATTGCTTGTTACGTTGCCGAAAATCCTAAGTCGGTTGGTCTCGCAGCTCCAAGCTTCTACAAAGCCAAAGAGGCTGCACGCGAGCTAATGAGTAGATAATCAATGGTTTTAAATTTCATCGATATGAAATTTTCCGATTTTATTATAAATAATAATATTCATATTTCATATATTTAATAAAAGATAATTGCATTTGGGTTAAATGATATATTAGGATTTAGGATAACCTTATAATACATAATGCTGAATTTTGATCTGTAAAGAGAAAATACATAAATATGCTAAAGTGAAAATAATTATATCTGCGAGAAAATTGGAGTTACATCAATTAAAAATAAACTTAAAGAAAATCGACTTAGATGATTTGGACATGTAAATTTCAAAATATTTTAACTTAAAACGGGCAGTTATACAACCATTCGAAGCCATATTAGCATGTTTCAACTGAATAAATGCAATAATCAATCTATTCGTTACATATGAAGCTATTTTAACAAAATATTAGTGACTACTTGATACCCCTTTTAACTTATTTCAGTCGAATACTAATATTTCGATATCAATTCGTTGCATGAAAAGGATTTTATTAAAAAATTAGTTATTATTCAACTATTTGATGCGGTGTCGATCCACTTTAATTGAATACTGGCATTTAGGCACTCACTTATTACATATCAAAATATGCTAACAAAATATTAACAATTGTATAATTATTCGATGATATTTCATAGTATTTTTTCAGAATAGTGGCATTTAGATATCGATCTATTACGTATCGATGTATTTCATACTTTTGCACGGAATATTAGCAATTCCACATCCATTACACAACACATCGATGTATTTTAACTGAATGCAGGCATTTTGAGATCTATTTGACAAATTTGAATATATTTTAATTAACTGCGAGCAATTACGTAACTATTCTATATTATATCTAAGTATCTTGTTAGTTTTTATTGTATTTGAAAAGCATATATGCAATTTGATTTTAATCTTGTCTATATGAAGGTCTTTTAACATAATACTCAGATTATACACCGAATATTAACTATATTGATGTATTTCAATCGAAAATTGATATTTGGCGATCTATTAGGAACATTTGATTGTGTTTAATGTAATACCTATAATTACACATTTATTTGTTAGTATATCGATCAATTTTAAAAGAATAGACTCTTTTATGGTCTGATTTATGACATATTAATGAATTTTAGTTGAATAGTGACGTTTTTGCAGCTATTCATTACATTACGTTGAATTCAAGTAGAGTATAAGTATTTAGAGTATGATTTATTACATAATAAATTTTTTTAACTGAATACAAGCAATTGTGTAAGTATTTAGTTAGTTTTTATTATATTTGAAGAGAATGTATACAATTTGATTTTCATCTTGTCTATATAAATGTTGACGTAGGATGTGGGGATCCCAGGAAACACCGAAAGAAAGAGAGTTCCGGGAGACGGCGGCGCGCAAAGGGGGGTGGAAACCGGTGAAGAGCGTCAGTGGGAGAAAAGTATGGAGCCCCCGTTCTGTCTTAACTTCACCGGGAGATTTGCTTGCGAGGGGGCTAGGTTTGGTCTGAGTGCGTCTGAGACGGTTAGGAGGCTAACCG
>KZ452001.1:8334758-8363456 GCA_002786265.1 Apostasia shenzhenica
AGTACAAGTATTTAGAGTACGATTCATTGCATAATAAATTATTTTAACTGAATACAAGCAATTGTGTGAGTATTCAATTAGTTTTTATTGTATTTAAAGAAAAATATATGTGCAGTTTAACTTTAATCTTGTCTATATGAAGTTTTTTTAACATAATACTCTGATTATACACCTAATGTTTGATATATTGATGTATTTTAGCCGAAAAATGATATGTGGCGATCTATTAAGGACACTTGATTGCATTTTAATGTAATACCTATAATTACACATCTATTTGTCAGTATATCGATCAATTTTAGGAGAATAGGCTCTTTTAGGGTCAGATTGATGACATATTAATGAATTTGTGTTGAATAGTGATGTTTTTGCAACTAATAATTGAATTACGTTGAATTCAAGTGGAGTACAAGTTTTTAGAGTACGATTCATTGCATAATAAATTATTTTAACTGAATACAAGCAATTATGTCAGTATTCAATTAGTTTTTTTTTATTTGAAGAGCATATATGTAATTTGACTTTAATCTTGTCTATATGAAAATTTTTTAACATAATACTCTAATTGCACACCTAATATTCGTTATATTGATGTATTTCAGTCGAAAAATAATATGTTGTGATCTATTAGAGAAATTTGATTGCGTTTTAATGTAATACCTATAATTATACATCATTTTATCAGTATATCGATCAATTTTAAGAGAATATGCTCTTTAATGGTTTGATTTATGACATATCAACGAATTTGAGTTGAATAGTGATATTTTTGCAGCTATTGATTGCATTACGTTGAATTCAAGTGAAGTACAAGCATTTAGAGTACGATTCATTGCATAATAAGTTATTTTTACTGAATACAAGCAATTGTGTGAGTATTCAATTAAATTTTATTGTATTTGAAGAGAATGTATATAATTTGACTTTAATCTTGTTTATATGAAGATTTTTTAACATAATACTCTGATTATACACGTAATATTTGCTATATTTATGTATTTCAGTTGAAAAATAATATGTGACGATCTATTAGGGACATTTGATTGCATTTTATTGTAATACCTATAATTAGACATTTTTTGTTAGTATATCAATTAATTTTAAGAGAATAAGCTCTTTTAGGGTCTGATTTGTGAAATATCAATGAATTTGAGTTGAATAGTAATATTTTTGCAGCTATTCATTGCATTACATTGAATTCAAGTGGAATACAAGCATTTAGAGTACGATTCATTGCATAATAAGTTATTTTAATTGAATACAAGCAATTGTGTGAATATTCAATTAGTTTTTATTATATTTGAAGAGAATGTATACAATTTGACTTTAATCTTATCTATATGAAGGTTTTTTAACATAATACACTATTTACACACCTAAACTTTGCTATATTGATGTATTTCAATGATTAATTGATATTTGACGATATATTAGGAACATTTAATTGTGTTTTATTGTAATACCTATAATTACACATTTATTTATCAGTATATCGATCAACTTCAAGAGAATAGACTCTTTTAGGGTCAGATTTATGGCATATCAATGAATTTGAGTTGAATAATGATGTTTTTGCAACTATTCATTGAATTACGATGAATTCAAGTGGAGTACATACATTTAGAGTACGATTCATTGCATAATAAGTTATTTTAACTGAATACAAGCATTTATGTAAGTATTTAATTAGTTTTTATTTTATTTGAAGAGCATATATGCAATTTGACTTTAATCTTGTCTATATGAAGGTTTTTTAACATAATACTCTGATTACACACCTAATATTCGTTATATTAATGTATTTCGACATTTTAATTGAATACAAGTAATTATGTGAGTATTAAATTAGTTTTTATTATATTTGAAGAGCATATATGTAATTTTTCACTTTAATCTTATCTATATGAAGGTTTTTTCACATAATACTCTGATTACACATGTAATATTTGCTATATTGATGTATTTCAGTCGAAAAATAATATATAGTGATCTATTAGGGACATCTGATTGCATTTTAATGTAATACCTATAATTTTCTATCTTTTTATTAGTAGATCGATCAATTTTAAGAGAATAGGCTATTTTAGGATTTGATTTAACACATATTAATGAATTTGAGTTGAATAGTAACATTTTTGCAACTATTGATTGCATTACATTGAATTCAAGTGGAGTACAAGCATTTAAAGTACGATACATTGCATAATAAGTTAATTTAACTGAATACAAGCAATTATGTGAGTATTGAATTATTTTTTATTGTATTTGATGAGAATGTATATAATTTGACTTTAATTTTATCTATATGATAGTTTTTTAACATAATACTCTGATTACACACCTAATATTTGCTATATTGATGTATTTCAATCAAAAATTTATATTTGGTGATCTATTAGGGACATTTGATTGCGTTTTAATATAATACTATAATTACACATTTATTTGTCAGTATATCGATCAATTTTAAGAGAATAGGCTCTTTTAGAGTCAGATTTATGACATATCAATGAATTTGTGTTGAATAGAGATGTTTTTGCAACTATTCATTTATACACATATTCATTGCATGTTACGTTATTTAAACTAAACACTCGAAGTTACGCAACTATTTAATGATATGTCGTGGTGTTTCAACTGAAAATATGACTTTATAGACTAAAAAAAAATGACTTTATAGACTAATCAGTTACATTTCGAAATACTTCAACTGAAGACAAGCAATTACATAAGTATTCGATGTTATGTTCACATATTTTAACAGAATAAATGTATTTGCCGACTGATTCATTGCACATCAAATATTTTAAATAAATATTAGAAATATGCCAATGATAAATCACTGTATTTCAAAAGAAAGCTGTCATTGAGACCTTGATTCGATGTAAGTCAGTGTATTTTATCAAAATACATAGAATCATACAACTATTCAATTGTATTTTGATGTATTTCAGCTTCATTGGCATTTTAGACACTTAATTTCATGCATATCAAAGAATTTCAATGGAATAATAGCAATTATATATCTATTTGATGAACTTTCAAAGTTTTTCGACAAAACACTTGCATTTAGTGTCTAATTTATTACATAGTACAATATTTTAGCTGAATATTTGTTATTCTGCAATTGTTTAATATTATACGAACGTATTTTAGCTGAATTCATATATTTAGAAATGATTCGATATGTAACATGATATTTGTACAGAGCATTGGTAATTGACAAATATTCCATTGAACATTGATATTGATCAATTTAAAGCTCGTATTTATAGATAGATTCACATACCATGGCATTTTAATTGAATGCTATTAGTTAAATAGCAATTCAATCAATTGATTGGAACAGAATACACAATTTTGGAGATCAGTACATTATATTTTAAAGTATTTTAACTTAAAATGAGCTTATATGACTACTCGAAACTTTATTAGCATATTTCAACTAAATAAATGTAATTATTGACCAGTTCATTATGTGTGAAGCGATTTTACCAAAATATTACAATAATTAGTTGATAACGTTTAACATATTTTTTTAGAATACTAATTTTTAGATAACAATTCATTGGTTGTCATGGATTCTATCAGAATATTTGTTGTTATGCAACTATTTGATACTATGTCGATGGATTTTAACTGAATACTAGCATTTAAACTATGATTCCTCATATATGTCAAAATATTTCAACTAAATAATAACTGTTGTACTCGTGTTCGATGATATTCAAAAGACCTTTAGTAAAACACTGGCATTTAGACATTAATTCGTTACATATCATTATTTTTTAACTGAGTAATAGCAATTTTCATAACTATTTTACAATAGATTAATTCATGTCCACAACACCTATATATTCTAACTGCGTATTTGCATTTGAAGATATATTCGTAGCATATCAAGACATTTTAACTGAACCCTCAAAGTTGCACAAAACTTTAAAGCTATGTCGATGGATTTCGACTGAAAACAAACTTTTAAAGACATGTTCATTACATTTCAAAGTTCATTAACTGAAAACAAGTAATTATATAACCATTTGATGTTATACTGACAACTTTTAAAAAGAATAAATGCATTTATTAACTTATTCATTCAACATGAAGAGATTTCAATTGAATGTTAGCAATTAGTCCATGACAAATCAATATATTTCAGTAGAATACTAGCATTTTTATACTAACGCGACTCATATCAGCATATTTTATCAAAATACTGCCAATTATATAGCTATTCATCATTACGGCAGGGGTTTCAAGGGAATGTTGGCATGTAGACATTGATTCTTTATATATCAAAGTATTTCAATTGAATAATAACAACTATATACAACTATTTGATGAAATTCAAACATATTTTAAAAGAATACCAGCATTTAGATTCTGATTCATTGCATCTCCGATATTTTAACTAAATATTAGTTATTCTACAACTATTTATTGTTATGTGAATACATTTCAATTGAATCACATATATACAAACCAGTTTGATAAATATCAAGATGCTTTTACTAAGTACTAGCAGTTACATAACTATTCAATACTATACTCATGCAGATAAGTCAAATAATCATATTTAGAGATAGATTCATTGTATATCACAGTATTTTAATTAAATATTTGTAGTGAAATAACTATTTAATGTCATATCAATGAAATCTATGCTGAATACATATTCTTAGAAACTTGTTTGCTATATTTCAAAATATTTTAACTTAAGACGTGTCGTTATACAACCATTCGAAGCTATATTAACATATTTCAACTGAATAAATGTGATAATCAGCATAATCGTTACTCATGAAGCTATTTTAACTAATTATTAGTTTCTACTTGATACCCCTTTTAACTTATTTCAGCCGAATACTAGTATTGCAATGTTAATTCGTTGCATGACTCGGATTTTATTAAAAAATTAGTTATTATACAACTATTTGATGCGATGTCGATCCATTTTAATTGAATATTGGCATTTAGGCACTCACTTATTACATATCAAAATATGCTAACAAAATATTAACAATTGTATAATTATTCGATGATATTTCATAGTATTTCTTCAGAATTGCATTTAGATATCGATTTGTTACGTATAATTACTTTTGAATGGAATATTAGCAATTCCACATCTATTACACAACACATCAAAGAATTTTAACTGATATCTAAGTATGTTGAACTTAATGCTCTCATTTATACACATTCATTGCATGTTACGTTATTTAATCTAAACACTCGAAGTTACGCAAGTATTTAATGTTATGTCGTGGTGTTTCAACTGAAAATATGACTTTAAAGACTAATTAGTTACACTTCGAATTACTTTAACTAACGACAAGCAATTACATAATTATTCGATGTTATGTTCACATATTTTAACAGAATAAATGTATTTGTCAACTGATTCGTTGTACGTTAAAGTATTTTAAATAAATATTAGAAAAAGGTCAATGATAAATCATTGTATTTCAAAGGAATACAGTCATTGAGACACTGATTCGATGTAAGTCAGTGTATTTTATCAAAATACTGATAATTATATAATTATTCGATGATATTTCGATATATTTCAGCTTAATACGGGTTTTAGATACTTAATTTCATACATATCAAAGAATTGCAATGATGTAATAATAATTATATGAGTATTTTATAAAATTTCAAGGTTTTTCAATAAATCACTAGCATTTAGCATCTAATTTGTTACGTAGTATGATAAATTAGTGGAATATTTGTTATTTTATGATTTTGTAATATTACATAAATGTATTTTAACTGGATAAATATATTTGAAAATAATTCAATCAATAACAAGGTATTTGTATAGAGAATTGGTAATTCTATAACTATTCCATGCTATATTGATATTGATCAATATAAAACTTGTATTTACAGATAGATTCGTCACATGCCATCGCATTTTAATTAAATGCTGGTAGTTAAATAACAATTCAGCATCAATGGATTGCAACATAATACACAATTTTATAGAACAATATATTATATTTTAAAGTATTTTAACTTAAAACGAGCTTATATGACTATTCGAAACTTTATTAGCATATTTTAATTGAATAAATATAATTATTGAACTATTCATTATGTATGAAGTGATTCTACCTGAATATTACAATGTTGATAACTTTTAACTTATTTCTTTAGAATACTCATATTTAGATGAAAATTCATTGCTTGTCATGGTATTCTTTCAGAATATTTGTTGTTATGCAACTATTTGATAATATATCGATGAATTTTAACTGAATACTAACATTTAAATTCTAATTCCTTATATATGTCAAGGCATTTCAACTAAATAATAACTATTGTACACCTGTTCGATGATATTTAAGACTTTTAACAGAACACTAGCATTTAGACCCCGTTTGTCTAGGTGTTTAAAATTAATCTAGTTTAATTTTAACTAGGCATATCACATCACACATAGAATTTAATATTAAAAATTAATTTTTATTTCACATCTTACACATATTACTAAAATAATAACTAACTTATATCACATCCCTCACATATCCCAACATAATAACTAACTTTATATGACTTTCCTCACATATTCCAACATAATAACTAACTTTATATCATTTCCTTCATATATCCCAACATAATAACTAACTTTATTATACATTATTCACAACTTTTAATAAAAAATATCTCTGTTTAAGTTTAATTTTAATCTTCTTAAATTTAACCTTATACACATGCGATTATCATCCTATTCATTACATGTGAGGCTATTTTAATTGAATATTTGTAACTAGTTGATAATATTTTGACTTATTTCGATGAAATACTAGTATTCAATAGCGATTATGCTCAATTCGAATCTGACTCCTTTAGGTCAAATTCATGCGTCAGGTCATATATTGCCACCCCTATTTCAAATCATATAAATCTTTATATTCTTTATTTTTTCTTACTTTTTTTTTTCTCTATAAAGTCATAACAATAGGATTAGGTTTTCTTTGCACAATAAGAATGCTATTGTTGACATGTGGCTCCAGCGCTGCATTACAGTCATACACGTGGTGCTCTTTCATCTTGAACATCATGCTTCAAAGCTGTTAGCCTCCAAAATCTCCTGCATGATTGATATTTCCAGCTCCCCTAGCTACATCAGGCATGATATTTCTCAGCCATACCTATCACCATCAGCATGCTGTGGCTGCACTGTTTCCAAAGCAACATTCTTCTTTCATACACGCAAATCAAGGGTCCGCATGCCCTAGCTGATGCGGATCCTCAGAAACAGTACCAAGATCCAAGGGTCAAGCTCTCTTTACTGACTCTCGTCCCTCTAGTGGTCGACAAGTGGCGCGAACCCAGAACTTGTCCACCTCCTTTCCTCCGAAAAACCAGGATAAAGCTGCATCATCTACTGTCTACAAATACCAATGAACAGACTTCAAAAAAGAGAGAGGTCACTTGCTTCATCCACTACGATCGACCTTCTCCAAGACTGAGGAGGAGGACTGGCCCTAAGAAGAGCAGAACTCCTCTATCACCCCTTATAAAATAGGAGCTTCAGAAAAAGAAAAGCTCTCTCTTTCTCTTGCTTTCTCTCTCTTCCTCTTGTAAGCTTTTTGTATTAGCCTTCATGGCTACCTTCATCCATTAGTGAAACTTGTTCGCTGATCGTCCAGTGGACGTAAGGGATTTCCTCCTTGAACCACCTTAAATCTTTGTGTATTTCTCTGGATGCTCTGAGCTGGTTCTCTCCTTGAGCTTTCATTAACAGGCTCACCACCCCTTTGCGCTCCGCCGTCTCCCGGAACTCTCTTTCTCTTTGGTGTTTTTTGGGATCCCCACATCCTACGTCAACAGCTATTATTACTGACTGCTTTAAGACAAAGTTCTCTTTTAATAATAAATAAATCAACAAATAAGATTAGTACTTAAACTCGACCTAACTTAGATATTAAATCGATTTATTTAGTTCCATAGACCCAAATCAAATCCAATTCAAAATTTAAAATTTCAATTTGAGATTGGATTCACTCAAATTCTTCTAGTTATCAGCTCTACTTTCCTTTATTGATTCAAATCAAAATGTTATTTTTGATGACTTGTTAACACAAATTAATATAAAATTAAGAATGTTGGTTTAAACTATATCGTAATTTTTTTAAAGATGAGTTATAACATAATTTCACATCATGAATATTGTTGTATCTGGATTTACATTAGTATATCTGGAGTGTACACGTAGAAGGCTTGCATGACAAGCATACAAGGAAAAATTAGCAACACTCATATATGATGTTTGGTGAACGTGTAGCGTGGAGGCTACATCGAAGAACTCAAGTCAAATTATTTTAGCCGAACTGCCTAGACTAAGTCAGTACAAAGTAAAAGATTTCATATCATTTTTAAGAGGGATGGCTAGGGTGTATGGATCGTGCAACCTGTACGAGTAGGGCTTCCAGACTCTAAGCATACCACTATCACTAATGTCATGTCAGAGACAGAAGTCATTTCTTTGAAGTGATAACTATAAGCCAAATTTGGGCTATAAAAATTCTATTGAAATAAGAAAGGGGGGACTTAATTTCTCTCCTGGTAGATCTTTCTCTTTGAAAAAACTCCATTTTTTCTGTAAAATATTTCTCTCTTTAGTGGAATCATTCTAAGCCGTCGTAGTTTTTCCGTTTAAGCAATTTTCATGTCAAAAAACTCTCTCTCTTAATTATCTCTAACTTTCTGGTATTAACAAATATATAGTCTGTTTTAAACAAATATAAGGTTTGCTTTAACGATGACTGATACAAATTAATTTTTAATGAAAATTTTAAATTTATTTGATTTGTTTAAAGTACAAATAAAATATTATTTTCAACATAATTGTGACCTCCTCTAAAATTAGATTATAGAGTTCCATCTTTAACTTGGTCATATGTAAATTAATGTGTGAATAGTTTTTTAAAATTTTCATTTCTATTTAAAAATTACTATATTTATAATTAATACAATCACAAGTACGATAAAGATCTTTTTACTTTTTATTATATATAAATAAATTATTTTATATAGTAGATGCACTCATCATGCACTTAAATTATTATATTATTCAAAATTTCCAATTTTACGATTGCTATGGTCTCTGTCGAGTGTCGACGGATTGCGTGGATCTCGATGACCGTGGCACTGATGAACGGTCAAGATTTATCTGAAGGCTGCCGGTTCGGCAGATTCGGCTGACGTGGGGTAGTGGGTCCCATCTCGGCCAAACTTCCGCGCCGCTAATTCTGGCGAGGTCCCCGATGGCAAATCTGTAAATATTAGTAATTGTAGGAATAATCTCGTAAATTTAAGAAAGGCCGCCGGCGTCCGCCGTCATTAAAGGCAGGAGGGGCAGGAGCCCAGGATTTGGAGTCCTTGATTCTCTTGGGAAGAGAGAGGAGGGATGAGTTCTATTTCCCTAGGTTCTGCTGCTGCGAGATTCACCGATTGTTCTTCTTTTACTTCGCTGTCGTCGTCGTCTTCTTCGTGGAAGCCATATTTCCGGCCGGGAGCGATCAGAGGAACCTTCCGGCGTTGGAAGGACGGGAGGAGGCGCGGCCATGCGGCTGTTGCTTCCGCGGTGGCGGAAGAGAGGAGTCCGGCGACAGACTACGACGAAAACGATTGGAAGGTTCAGTATCAGGTGGATTTCGAGAGGCGATTTGATCTCCCGCATCTCAGCGATTTGTTGCCGGAGTTTACTCCTATTCCATCCACTTTTCGCCTCAAGAAAAGGTGAGAAAAATTATTTTTCTTTAGGGCAGGAATGTTCCATTTTTGGTAATTTTTTATTCTTCTATTTTTCTTGGCAGTTTAGTTAGTTTATTTGGTAGTTGTTTTTTTATTTCTAATTTTCATATTAATATACTTGTTAGTTGTGCACATGTATTTTGCAGGAGCCCAAGCAGTGAAGACTATGTTAATGGTTATTTATCACGTGAACAGTATAATGGATACATTAACAATGATGACAGAGTTCTCCTTAAGGTAATTTTCATAATTTACTAATCAGCTGGGGAGATTTTTTTTTTTAAGTGTTTGCATACACTGAAAAGTATATGCCATCTAACCAAGCTTGCTACTCACCTTGTCCTGTTTTAATTTATTTTATCTAGATCTGTTATCTTTCTTTTATACCAAGAATGTACTGAAGTGTATGACATTCTTTTGTGGAATTATAAGTTCCATATGTTTGCGTTGGAGCTAAGAAATTATCTTCTATGTTACCTTGATGAAATCTCAACACAGTTCTCATTTTTTCCAGGTTATTAAATATTCTTCTCCTGCATCTGCTGGCGCTGAGTGCATTGATCCTGACTGTACTTGGGTTGAGCAATGGTAAATTCTGCCTTTAACTTCACGGAATGCTGTTTGGTTATGGTTTTAAGTTGAACCCACATGAAGTTTGTCATGATGCTCAAAGAATGTCAAGTGGCACACCAATTTTATGTTTTCTCTCTCTTTGTTTTTTTATCTAGTTTTTGGGTCAGTTGCTTATTGGTTCGCCCATGAGGCATGGACTATATCTCACCTTTGCACCCCCACTTGCCAGTTGCCACCCTCCCCTTTTTTCCGCCTTGAAAGTGAAGATAATTTGGTATTAACTGCTGCTTTTTTCTTAAATGTGTATGAATAATTCAAGCATAATAAAACATTTTTAGGTTATTCTCATGATGAGTTGATGGACCCAATTGCCAGGAAGACCTATTTGTTTTTATCAAACTGGACCAATTCAAAACAAAAGGGGGTTTGAATGGGCCTTAGTGAAATTTTTTAAAAAACATAGACTCATGTGTATGACTGTATCTGAAGGCCCTTCAAGTTAGTATCCTTTTTACAAAGGTTTCCTGCACAATGAATAAACTTGGCATTAATTTGTTATTGATCATATGTACTTATAGCAAGTTACTGAACAGAGTTAAGTCTAAGAATATAAACATGAGGATGCACAAAAGCTTATGAATATAATAGTCTTGCAAATTCAGGATTCATCGTGCTGGGCCAAGAAAGGAAATATACTTCAGACCAGAAGATGTGAATGCTGCCATCGTGACATGTGGAGGACTATGTCCTGGGTTAAATGATGTGATTAGGCAGGTACTTGTTTTTAGTGAGCTTATTCAATTTCACTTTTTGGTCTCAATCAGGACCTTTCTCATAGGTTTAGCTAATTTATGAAGTTCAAATTTATTTGGGAAATATTGATCATGAAGTTTCTGACACTAGTCTAGCCCTGTTTGTTTTCAAGTTAAAAATTAACCTGATTTAATTTTAACCTAACATATCACATCACACATAAATTTTAATATTAAAAATTAATTTTATTTCACATTCAACACACATTACTAAAATAATAACTAACTTATATCACATCCCTCACATATCCCAACATAATAACTAACTTTATATTATATCCCTTACATATCCCAACATAATAACTAACTTTATTTCACATCATTCACAACTTTCAATAAAAAAATATCTCTATCCAAGTTTAATTTTAACCTTACAAACAAATAGACCTTAATGTTTTATATTTACCATGGCATATGGTGCTTTTGAAAATCATTTGGCGATCTATTGTGATTGATTTTTTTGGTCAATGTGAAATTTAATATTAACTTATATTTATGTTAATATATACATATAAATATGATTTTTTATATTTGGACAGATAGTTATTACGCTTGAAATGTATGGAGTGAAGAATATTGTGGGCATACCTCATGGGTATCGTGGTTTTACCAAGGAAGAACCTGAAATTCCGGTATGCTTCACTTACTTTGAAGGCTTTATTTGGATGCTGTTAAAAAGGAGGGAAGGAAATGAAATGCATGTACATTGTCTCCTGATCAACTATGTTGTTGAGAACCTTTAGCACTCTTTTCATTTCTTTCTCCAAACTTAATCAGCAGCCATATTGAGCCTACGTTATTTGTATGATGCTCGTTTTGCTTCTTCTGTTCAAAGAATTATATAACAAATAATCTACAGCTCTCAAGAAAAGCAGTTCAAACCATTCACCTCAGTGGGGGAAGTATATTGGGAGTTTCACGAGGAGGTCCTGCTATTGATGAAATTGTTGATAGTATACAGGTAATATGATGTATATATAGATGCACACATAGATGAACATATATATACATAAGTGTATGTATATATGCAAGGATTTTTACATACCCATCATTAAATTTCCTCAATTTCTTGTTTCACTTTTAATTTTTGATCTTACACCTAGACCATCAAATTTCACAACCCAAACCCTAAAAAAAATTGTAAATAGGGAGGTTGTTTTGTTTTGCTTATGGGATTTGGAGGTTTCTACGAAACGATTGTAGGGTTAAATAAGTAACTAAGAAAATGTTTGAGAGTGGATGTACATGTGGTGGAATGCTAAAGCAACATGCATTTTTAAATCTGATATGCATCTGTTGCTTTAACAAAGTTTATTTTCTTGATATTTTATTGGCTGTGGAGCTGAACAAAAAACTGTTGTGATTTCAGGAAAGAGGTATAAACATGTTATTTGTTTTGGGCGGGGATGGAACTCATGCTGGTGCTAATGCTATACACAGAGAGGTTTTTTACATTCTTCTTGATCTATACCTGAGTTTCTAGTGTCATTCTTTGTCCTATACTATGTTGTGTTGTGTTGTGTTTTAGGTGATCTTTATTGCCATTCTTTTCACATGAAAGTGCAAAACTATTCTATCTTTTAGCCAAATCACACAGTTACACAGTTAGCTTATCTATAACCAATTAGTTTCCAATCTTTCCTTTCCATATCATTTGGGGGATGTTATTGAAGCCTCAATAAAATTTTTGTGATTTATTGAATGTATATTTGATGTGCTTCAAGTAAAATTATATATATGCTGTTTTTTGTTCTGTTTTGATGAATGCAGTGCTACAGAAGGAGGATGAAGGTGGCTGTAGTTGGCGTTCCTAAAACAATTGATAACGATATCCTATACATGGATAGAACCTTTGGTTTTGACACTGCAGTAGAAGAGGCACAGAGGGCAATAAACTCTGTATACATTGAGGTTTAGCTGCTCAAAATCTTTATAATACTAGATTGGCTTAACCGGCAATGGTAATGTTATTTTATTGATGAATGATTCTTTTAGGTTCTCAATTGTGTTATAGGCTCATAGCGCGTACCATGGCATTGGTGTTGTAAAATTGATGGGGCGAAATAGTGGATTCATAGCTATGCATGCATCACTTGCGAGTGGGCAAGTTGATATTTGTTTGATTCCAGAGGTAAGCTTGGCTTGATTATATGAAATTTCAATTGAAATGCAAGGCTTAGGTTATATTTTACTTAGATCTTGTATTTTTGCTTTCTTTTTTTCTTTGTTGTGTAAAGGATCCTTTTACACTGCATGGTCCGAATGGTGTTTTGAGGCATCTACGGTATCTTGTCCAGACAAAAGGGTCGGCCGTGGTTTGCGTTGCTGAGGGTGCTGGACAAGTGAGTTTTTTAATCTTTTCCAACTGGCTCAAGATGATACATTGATGTAAATCCCTTTCTATTTTTGCAACGTGACTTATTTTCTGGACCAAATTGTAGATTTTACAAATTTGAAGCTAGTACACAACTCTCAACTATAGTTGGGTCCATTCAAATTATAAGCATTTTGTGTGATTATTCTGGATAATAATCAACTACAATTTATTCTGAAAATTGTCTGGAGAATTATTATTCTACAAATAATGTGAAAATTTCTGTAACTGTAAATGGATAACTGAAATTATGACTTCAACAAATTAGTTGTCGGATATAGAGATTAAATTGTGATAAATTGAAATATTTATTATAAATTCTTTTTATATGTGAACAAGAATTAAACCACTTGAATGATTGCTTCAACAGTTTTCTTATAGCTACTATGATACTCAGTAGTTAAATTTTTCAGGTGCTAATATGTATCACATTGGGCAATTAATTGCCTTTTGTTTCAGGATTTGCTCAAGAAGGCAAATGGAACAGATGCATCTGGAAATAAAATCCTCGGAGACATTGGAATACATATTGTTCAAGAGGTTTGATTTATGTCCATACCTACCCACATTAAACCTTTTTGGCTTATTCTAGACATTACTTGTGATTGAAATATTTTGTTCTTTCTTTTTTGGGGAATTTACTTCCTGCACATTTCACTTTGTTATTACAAAGAGTAAAGAATTACAGCTTTTGAAAGGAAAGTAGGTTAATGAAAAGGAAATATTTTTTATGCTGGCTGCTTGTTGGTATCAGCTTTTTATGAACGAAGTCAAATAAGGAAAGAGAATTTATGTGAATGATGACATAGGAAAAAAAGATACATTAAAGAAAACATGTCAGAGATTATACTGAAGAATTTGCTTAAAGAGTGATTATCCATGCAACACTCCAACCTTGAATAATTGATGCGAGACTTGTGATGATGATCGTAATTGTGATTTGGCTTGAAGCAGCTCTTCATGATTGGTGATTATACTTTCAAATATTCCATTTCCTCTTAAAATTTTCCTCCTAAGGAAATAGCTGATATCTAATGTGTTATTTTTTAAGAGACTCTAGGGCAAGAATACTAGCATTAACAGTATATGATTCTATTCAAATAATTATTTTGGTTTCCATAAGCTTGTTTCCCAACGTGCCATATCTATTACCTGTTCCTTATACCTTAATTGAATTACATCAAAGTTCAACTTTAAATTCACATCTCTTTGCATTGGTTATGGAACTTTTGATTGGACACATTCAAGAAAAAGTGTCTTGGCATATACTTTTTATAGATATTATTCTTATTGATAAAATTAGAGATAGAGCTAAGACGAAACTTGAATTATGGAGTAATACTATAGAATCTAAAAGTTTTTGTGTTAGTAGATAAAAAATCAAATGTATAAAGTGTAAATTTAGTCAAAATAGAAGTATTTGTATTGGAGAGATGACTAATCAAGAGATCAAAAGACTCATGAGTTGGGTTCAACCTGACTCAAATTGATTTAACCCAACCCAAGATGAAGGAAAGGTGAGTAGGTGGAGTTTCCCACTTACTAAGGTTAATTTTTCTTCTCTCCAACTACCTAGGATTGTATTTTATAATTGAAGGAAACTTCCTTCTCCTTAAATATCTATTTTATGTATTTTTATCTCCTATTAATAGGAGACCCCTTTGTACTTGATTTCATCCAAGAATGAAAGAAAAAAACTTCCAAAGCTTATTGTGTTTTAAGGCTCTTTTCCTCCACACCTCTCTCTCTGCACTAAATTTCTATATTTTCTAGCCCACAAATTACTTAAGTTTTTCTTTGAAGGGTTATCAACCCATGAGTTCTAAGTAGTTTTGGATTAAGTGATATCAGAGCTAAGGTTAATTCAATTTTTGTTTATGGTATTAATCAAAAGTGGCTACAAAAGATCAGGAGAATCTCTTACAAGCCTTGAAGAATTATCCCAAAGAAAAAATCATGCCGTTATGTCAAATCAAGAAATTGAGTTTTCAAATAATTTGTACACACAAATTGCTCTTCTTTAATAACAGGAGCAGACATTACTGGAGGTATTTTACAATGCTCCTCCACTAACATTCAATGAAGAAATACATAGAGAGGTACCTCATTCAAGAAAGAAGCTGCTAAGGATGTAAGATACTGAAATTATTTCGAAGATCAAGAGAAAGTCCTCAATAATGATGACAAGAACTTGTCTTTTGTCCCTTCAATTAATGAAGCCAGGCCAAGATCACTCAAGGTGGAAGCCAGAGTTGACATTTCAACCTATGATGGGTCTATCGATGCTGAGAAGTTGGACTCATTGTTAGATCAATTGGACTCATGGTTAGATCAATTGAAGCCAAAGAAAGCCTCTTTTGCTCGCTTCAGACTCACCCACTATGTTTTAGTGTAGTGGAACACTCATCGCTGACATGGCCATCAAAATGTCACTTGGGGAAACTTCAAAAGGATGATCTACTAAGAATTCTTTACTATGAGATATGAAGAAGACATGGTCTTCATCAAAGGCAAAGATTGTACAAGAATACACAATAGAGTTCCAATGCAAGCAATTTCTTTGGGTATTTTATTAAAGAAAATATCTACTTTAATAAACTACACATGAAGTTTATACTCCAACATCGCCAACAAATTTTGTTTCTTTCTTCTTAATGACATAAGCCAAGCAAGATTTTCTGGCGACTCTGTTGAGGATCGATTTCTTTTATCATCTTTGCGTAGAGTCCTTCTGAACGCAATTAACTGATTGTAATTGCATTGAGTTTATAATGCTTTTGCTGAAGTATACTAACCCTCTTCTTGTGAAGGTGAAATGGCATGTGCTACTGCAACAATGACCATGCCTTCATTAGCTGCAACTCCTAGCTCTGGTTCATCGACCATAAGGCTGGGGCAAGGCACTTCCATTTTCATCAATGATGCCATCATCACAACTAGAGTTACTAGCGCCTACATTCGCTTTGGTGACATTACTCAGGAGGACTTGCATCCTCGAGCCCATCCTCAGGTGGATGGCACTGCTGCCGCTGTTGCAACTAAGCCTGTCAAGGAGGAGGTAGTCATCATCCCATGTTTGCCCAAGATAGGCAAGCGACCCAAGTGATCATTCCCAATCCACCACGCCAAATGAATCATACTACCCAAGCCTCGGTCAAGAAGGGATCTGTCTTCCAAAGGTTGGCATTAGCTAATGGCGAGCCTACTAAAAGGAGGGTTTGCTTCAACAACTCCACCTTTTGAATCTCCAAGGCTCTTTCAAGTGAAAAGAACACATTGAAAGATGAGCATGCCATTCCTTCAACTCAAGCTTTCCCTTCCAAGGTCCTCCCATTCACTTCGAGGACTAATGATGTCGCGGCTTCTACATCTAAGTCTATTTTATGCCGTAGAGCCAGAAGAAGGATAAATACTAAGCCGCACAGTGGCACACTCATCATCAACAAGATTCAGTTCAGCATAATGTAAAGCCCAAGTTGAAGTTAATTGTGATTATACCCACTAAAATTAGTTTGATCCATTGGACTTAGTAAAGAGGAATAGCACAACAGTTGTTTTAAAGGAATCTTTCTTCCCTTAACAAGGTGGTCCATCCTCTTCCACTAAAGGAGGAAGATATCGTGAATTCCAAAATTTACAAAATCCTCCAATTTGTCAAAAAAAGAGGCTTGCAATAATGGTACCGTCAAGAAGAAGAGAATAGGACTAGTAAGCACTAGTGAGCCCTCCCTGTAGAGCATCATTACAGAAAGAGGCCAGCTGGAAGGTCCCATCCTGTCCAAAATCATGTAATTGGACTCCGAGTCCGACCAGAATAATATTACCATGGTGAACATCAGGATAGTTATCAGCACGGACCACCACCACCTGAAAGGTCTTGCCCCATGTACACAAACATTTTGTCAATGAAAGAAATGTTGACTATGATCATATATCATCAGTGAGCACCGTCGAGACTGATGTTCTACAAAATCAGTTGACGGAAGGTCCCGAGCAATTTGGGTTCCTAAAAGAAACCCAAATTAAAATAAATTGGGTGAGCACCACATGGTTACATCCCTACAAACTTAGTCTGAAGGGAGATCCCCTAGTGGAAAGTCCCCACTAAGACATACTTCCAAAGGTCAAGCGGTAACACAAAAGGATGTCGAGAGGTCTCCTACACATCTCGCTTCCCCTTAAACATAAGTCTTGCCCATCAAAGAAGATAAAGGGAAAGATAAAATTGATCGTGTCTCTACCATAAGTTAAACACTCTTTTGGGGAGATGTTGATGTAAATTGTGAGTTTGAGCTTGACCTCGACGATGAACTTATATTAACATTGAAATGAACGTTGATGTTGAATCAACAAAGTTCAAAATTCAAATTCGTGTTGATTGCCCTATGGATGGAGTGTACACTGTGAACATGGTGCTCACTCATTTCTCTGAAAGGATGACACCATCAAACCTCTCAGAGTATGAAGAGGAAGGTGAAATTGGGGAACAAGATGAAGAGACAGAGATCCCTGATGAAGGTGAAGGATCTTTCAATACGCATTTTCGATAACTTAAGCATCACAACAAGGCTTAGAAAGTTGAACTGAAAGCCTTGGGCAGCCAGATGGAAAAGATTGAGTGGACGCCAAGTAAAATACTCACATTTTGAAAAGGTTAATATCTAGCCTCCTACAATTGAAGAGAGGACTCCCACCCGTAAAAATTCCCAAATGTTCGATGAGTAAAACCATCGTCCAACAATGCAATAGGAATGCCATCAACTAGTAGCACACATCTAGCACGTGAAATAACGACCAAATAAGCAAGAAAAAGAAGTGGAAGAAACAATAATCAGCCCACTTACAACCGCTGTATAAAAGAAAGTTTCATTAAATGCCCAGTGAGAATGTTCAGAGTCAAAAGGGTGCCTTCGGAATTCAAAAATCACCCTTCGAAAATGGCCTGCGAAATTCTCCTGTAAAAGGTTTCTTATTGAAAAAGTAAGCCTTCGAAATCAACCTATGAAATTTACCTGTTGAAGAGATTTCTGATAAAGCCCAGTATTAAAGGCCACCTCTTAGGGAAAGTATCGAGGCCAATAGTCGATGCTTCAAGGGGGGATGCCTCTGAAATACCCCATAAAAGAAATCGCGGTTCTGCAAGAATTCACCATTCAAAGAAAGTCGCTCAGAAATAGAAATTTTATCTTCGGGATCTTGCTCAGAAACAAAGTAGCGAATCTCTTCCTCTCCAAAATCAGCAATTTTGAATGAATTTCAGAAGTGGTGAAGAAATAAGGAAATAAATGGCCAATGACCAAATCTCACTTTCAGACGTGAAATTTGTTTATTGGGGAGCAATTTGTTTGTCTTTAAAAAGTTTTCAAAATGAGGAGTAACGTCAAATATAACCATTTGAATATTTTTGAATCTTCTCCCGATTTCGAGGGAACAATCTTTCGAAGAGGTGGTTCAAATGAACCAAGGATATTTAAGGAATGAAGTTCTAAAGAATAGCACGGACCCAGTTTTTTCGATGAACCCAGAGTTTCGAAGACTCAAACCAATCAAGATAGAAGCTTTTGCGAAACTAAAATTCTTTTATCGAAGACGATCTTCGAAGAAGCTTAATTTCGACAGAACTAGTCATTGACTCTAGTCAAAAATTAAACAGAGAAGCCAGCAGTGTCACATATAAATACCCCCCCGCAGTCCACTGATGAAAGGATTAGAATCCCGAAATATTGAACGGCAAGACGAAGAATAGTGAACAGAGAAAGAAGCTAAGACTGGTGAGCCTCTACTTTTGCTCTTGGGGTCTAAACTTCTCCTCCCTTCCCAGCGACTTCTAAAATTCATTCTAGCCATGGCCATTCTTCAAGATTAATCCAGCAAGATATGCCTTGGGATCCTGGGAAGCACTATAAGACTAACAGAGGTTTCCATGATCAAAGAGATGGAAATCTAGATTTATAAATTCTACCTAATGGTCAGAATGACAGACATTCTAAAATAATAAGATGATGTCTTCTTCTGGCTGATGCAACACCAAACTTGCCTTAATCAATAAGAAATCTTCAGTGAATTACTTCAAAACTCCGGAATTATGGAGTAAACATTATCAAAAAGAGAGAAAAATAATGATGAAGGATCCTATTGAGTTTTTTCGATACCCCCATACAGCAAATATGTCAGCACCAACTCCTGAGCTGTCTGGCACTAATACTGGCCAATCCTTAAGAAATATAAAATCAAGGGTGGTTTCTAGGTCGATAACAATTGCTGCCATCTGGTCCTCATCCTTTTCGAACGAGGCTAGAGATCTAAATCTACCAAAAGCTAAGAATCGTGAAGTGCAAACATCATTCGAACCAAGCGTTTGAACCCATCCTCTCATGGAAACTTGTCCATGGGAAATTGAACTCTCTTTTCGAAGGAACTCTTCGAACCAAATTTTCGAACTTATTCCTTCGAACACTTCTCCATGCATATTTTGAGGTCGCATACATGGAATACATTTCTGCAAAGTCTATGACCATAGTTGCATGATCGAACTCATGCATCGAAGGTTGTTTTCGAAGTGATCTCCCCTTTGAAAATACTCATTTCGATCTGGCCAAGGTAGTCCTTGATGAGTGAACATATTCAATTCAACCTGTTATCAACAAAGCCAAAGGCTCATCTTAAGTTCTCCCTAAGGCTTGTGATGCCTAACCCTTAATAGCAGGCTACTATGTTCTTTGAAATGGTATCTCGCAAGCTCAATGAGTTGGGTTAAAAAATGATAAAAGATCAAAAGTGGGTAAATCCCAACTGAATAAATCCAATGAGGAGAATCTGCATCAACTGGTTTTGCCTAAAAGGCAACCATCATGAATACAATCATCTTGGCTCCTTGGATCCGGATCATCAATATAGATCTTTCCTATTGATCAAAAGTTCTATCTTCCATAATTAACTACAGAAACTTGCCTTTGTAGGAAATCATCGATCCCCAGGAAGTCTAAAGTTCTCAAGTTATCACATTTAAGGTGAAATCAACTTGTCCCAAGAGAGGGAATTCTACAAATTTAATATACACTTGTCGACTTTCTATTTCTCGAGCGAAAAGATTTCTGGCGACTACGTTGAGGATCAAACCCAGAATCTCTTGTCCTACTTTTCTTTTTTCCTTTTTTTATAGGATTAATAGCAATTAGGTTCCTCTAGTTTAGGATTATATACAACTGGATCCCTCCCGGCTTCAAACTAACCCAATTGATCCTTTGAGATTACGTGTAAATAGGTCCTTCAGTATTAATAAAGATACACAATAAAAAAATATTTCTTTAATTATTTGATTAAATTGGACATTATATTCATCTAAAATATTGATGTAGATTTTAGATTAACTAATTTGAGGAAATATTATTTATTGGATTCCTTTATTAATAGTAATAGACTTATTTGCATATTATTTTAAACTAAATGACCAACTTAGTTAATTTAGAAACTAGAGGAATGTAATTGCATATATGCTCAAACTACATGGATATAATTGCTATTAACCCTTTTTACATTATTTTTTAACTTTTATCTCAATAGTTTGTTAGGCTATCTCTTCTCATGAGAAATAGGACGAAGTTAAACAAGTCTCATTAACAAGTAGTACAATCATCGAAGAAGTCTTTTTTTCCCTTTCTAAGATAGGTATCCGTCAAGATAAAAGATTCATAAAGAAAGGCTAGTCAAACAACTTACCTATTTGATTAGGTTTAGATCGCTAGACACAACTTCCAAAGAAAACGCATGACATCCTTGGAAGATTAAAGTTACAAAATATCTACAGTTTATACATGTTTGCAGTTAAATCCTAGAACTCAATTAACTAAACTCAAAAATTGAGCCAGCACATGGCTTAAAACTAGCGCATTTGGTAGCTCTCCTAAAAACAACCTTAGCCTGCTTAAAAATAGAGGCTACCTAAAAGAATTAGTATGACTCTAAAAGAGGACTTATTTCTGGAAGCTCAGTTGGCATAAACTTCTAGAAGACCCATCACTAGAAACGAGGTCATTGCGGTGATCCTCTTCCTTCAACAGCATTCTAGATTAGCTTAGGTCTAGGAAAGAAGTCAAAGTATCTATCCAAGTTCAGTTAATAGTTAGGCTTATAACAACTGTGACAAATTCCTCACATTAAACTCAAGTACTAAGATACCTCCTTCCTTCGTGTTTGCTGAAAAACCTCGCCTACAAAGGTTTTTTGAGTGAAGGGAGAGTTACTATAATGCTACTGTCATTGTAAATTCAACTTGTACAAGCTCTGATTTAAAAAGGGGTGCTTGTTATTTTCTATTTTAATCTTGTGTTCTTAGTCGAATAACTCGACCCCTTTGGCATCCGAAGAACCCCTTCTTGGATAGCTCGAACTCAAAGAGTGGCAATAGCTTCTCGTTGAAGACTTTTCAACATGTCATCTGAGCACCCAACAAGTGATACTGGAGCATACTCGGTTGTTGTGTATAGAGTTGAAGTTGATGGACTCTGGGATGGCATCGAGGTGGAGAGCCTTATTGCCAACAATTATTGGATCGGGAGAAGAATATGAGAGTTCTTGAGGGGTAGGAACATCATCTACCACTACTTGACCTCGATAAGAAGCCAATGGAAATGGACGGTAAAAATTGTCATGATCTTGATGAGAAGGCCATCTGCATCGTACACGTGTATCTCGAAGATGCTGTATGAGATGTTGTAGAAGAGAAGACAGCCTACGCTTTGTGGAGAAAACTGGAAAACTAATAGAAGTAAGACTTTCCCTATTAAGGAGCTGGTAACAATTAGTTGATTGATGATGTATTGCATCCCATTGAAATGAACTGTAGTTATTGCTAGCTTGTTACTAAAGAGCTAGGTGACCTTGGTGGTATTCCTAAATACATCAACACCAATGGTGTTCTCACCATGGACCACGTCATCGTGAGTCTTTTCAATGAAGAGACGAGGCGAAGAAGTCAAGTCCCATTGAACAATGTGGCCTTAGTTGCTGGGAAGAGGGGATGAAGGAAAAAGATGGATAAGGCCTAGGAGTACGACAAATCTCGAGGGAAGTTCTCATCTTGAAGGTCTTCAGGTGCTACTACTGAAACAAACCTACTGCAAGATGATGGGGGCCCAGAAGAATAGTGGAGGAAGACCTGCAAACTCATCTTCTTGTGTTATCACCGCACTCATAGTCAAAGAGCATTCGTTGGATCTGCTGACTATCAAAGAAAAATGAGAGTTTCTTAATTACTGTGACATGGAATAGGTGATTAACTTAGAAGCATCCTGCCATGTAGCAAGTTGAAAAGAGCTCTTTTTAGCTTACACACTAGGGAAATTCAAAGTTGTCAAAATAGAAAATGGCGGTGAGTCTACGATCATTGGCCATTGGGATATTGAACTAGAGACCATCTTGGGGTCCAAGGTTATGTCGAATAATGTTGGACATGTCTCGGACATCCGTTTAAACCAGATCTCAATAGGTATACTGGATGAAGAATAGTATGTTAGTTCCTAAGGGAAAGATCAATGAAAGCGAACTAGAGGAGCTTTGATCATGTCCGAAGGAGTAAGGTGTTTGTCTTTGGATAAGATGAAGGTCATGATTTACTCCACCACTTTAGCAGGTGTAGATAAAGAAGTTGAAAAGTAGTTATAGCATAAGAGGTTGGGCTATAGGAATGAGAAAGGCCTCAAAGTCCTTCAGTTGAAGAATCTTGTGCCAATCCTCCAAGGTAATCTTGACAAATGTGCTAACTGTTTTGCAGCGAAGCAAACTAGAGCACTATTTGTGATGGAGAAGAAGAACCTATGGAGAAGGTGTACTCTAACGTATGCAAAGTCAGCAAAGTCCCTTGGTAGAGCCTCCTATTTTACACCTTTATTGATAACTATTCTAAGAATTCGGCATATCGCCTGAAGTCGAAGAGTGGAGTCTTTAATAAGTTTAGGGAACTTCTTCTGTTAGTAAAAAGAGAGAGGTCTCTCAACCCATTCCACTAACAATGGAGGTGAGAATATGGGGGAGTTCGACACATTATCGATCCTTTGATATTCTTCATAAGAGGACAATGCCGAATAACTTGCCATAAAATGACATCGTAAAAAGGATTAACTGAACCTTTGTTAAATAGGTATGGGAATGCTGTTACATGCCAGTCTATTAGAGGGCTTCTAAATAAAGCCCTTTATGACAGTCTTGTATCTTGTCAGCTGGTCATCCCGTGTTCCTTTTGCAAGGGAGCTTCCATAGAAGGTTTGGAGAGGCAAGGAAGTGTCCTTCAAACATCTAAAGAGTGTTAGGGTACCGTTTCTTCGCTCATGTGCTGAAAGATGAAAGAGAAAAGCCAGATGCTAAGTCGAAGGAATGCATATTTCTTAGCTACTGAGATGAAGAGTTTGGCTATAAGTTATGGGATCCGAAAGAGATATTTAAAAGTTGAGATGTGGTTTTCTTCGAAGAACAAACCCTTGACGAAGACATCAAGAAGGAAGAGAGAGGTGAAGGTACAGCCCGCCTCTATTAGTCAAGAAGAATTGTTGCCTTGACGAAAGTAGGTTGAACAAATTCCTGAAACTAAAGATGAAGAAGTTGTCAGAAGTAGAGCTGTGGAGCTTATAGAAGAAGTCTTCGTTGAGAGCTCCTCCTCATAATCTCAAGTTGAAGAGCCAAGAAGATATTTGCCTTCAATAGGGTACCTCACTAATGAGTATATTACTTTTACCGATGCAAGCAATCGTGACTGCATCAAAGAGGCTTTAGGAGGCAAAGATTACCAATTGAGGAAGGCCATGCAAGAGGAGATGAAATCTCTACACAAGAATATGACCTGCAAGCTAGTCAAATTGCCTAAAGAAAAGAGAACCTTGTCGAGTAATTGGGTGTTCAAACTGAAATTTTAGAATTCATGACCTAGGCGCAAAGCCATGCTGGTCATGAAAGGCTTTGATAGAAGCAAGGGATCAACTTTGAAGAATTTCTCTCCAGTAGCGAAGATGGCGTGGATCCAAACAGTGCTTGGGCTTGCTGCAAGCATGGACCTGTAAGTGGAATATGGATGTGAAAACTGTGTTCCTTTACAGAGAGGTCTTGAAGATATTTATATGAAGTGGTTAGAAGGTTCTGAGACAAAGGGAAGGAAGAACCGGTTTGCAAGCTGAAGAACAACTTGTATGTGTTGAAACAGGCTTTTAGGCAATTGAATAAGAAGTTTGACTCTTTTGCGACCAAGCACTACTACAGATGAAGCACATCAAACCACTTTGTCTATGTGAAAGCCATCCCAAGGTGATGATTTCATAGCGTTGTTTCTTTATGTTGATAACATACTAATGGTGGCGAGGGATGTCAAACTAATCAATAAGCTCAAGGTGAAACTCAATAAAGAGTTTGGTGTGATTGAACTTGGACCTGCAAGGGGGACTGGGCATGGAATTGTGGCTGTCACAAGAGAGAAATTCTATATGGAGAAGGTACTTCGAAGATACAATATGGACAAGACGAAGCTAGTTGCAACTCCACTTGGAAGCCACTTTAGGTTGTCAAAAAGCCAGTGGCCCTCCACTGGGAGATGTCAAAGATTCCCTACTCCCAGTAGGGAGTCTAATGTATGCAGTGGTTTTTGCAAGACTAGAAATTGCCTTACGAAGATATTTCTCCAATCCATGGAAGGAGCATTATGCTGTAGTCTTGTGGATACTCCACTTTCTTTGAGGCACAACTAAGGTAGCATTGTGTTTTAGAGAAAGATAGATGATCGACTACGTTGATGCTGATATGTCTAGAGATGTGGATAGTTGAAAATTCACCTCTAGATATCTAATCAGCTTCGTAGGGGAGGCAGTGTCCTACCAGTCCAAATTATAGGAATGTGTGGCACTCTTAATGACTGAATCCAAGTATATAGTAGTCTCGGAATGTTGCAAGGAGATGTTGTGGTTAAAGAGATTGCTTGAAGAGCTTAGGCGCATACAAGAAGACTGTCTTGTACTGTGAGAATGAGAGTACCATCCATCTTGCAAAAGTCCAAGCAATATTCAAAGTCCAGACGCATGGAAATGCACTGCCACAATAAGGATTTGAAATGTGCTCGAAGGGAAGACAGTAGTGTTGGGAAATATCCATATTGGCAATGTCAAAATGAATCGGTCAAATTTTATTTTCATTAACAATAGCATATATACATGTAGGGATTTTACTTTTACATGTAGGTTTCTAAGACTATCTATAATCACATTTTAGTCCTTAACTCTTCCTCTCAAGCTGGAGAATATATATCATGTAGGCCCAACTTGTTACAAATATAATTTACTCTAGGACCCCTCGATGACCTCATCAATAAATTAGCTAATTGATCATTAGAGCCAACATATGTAGTGACGATTTCCTTAAATTGCCCCTTCTCTTTCACAAAGTGATAGTCAATTTCATTATGTTTTGTCCTTTCGTGAAATACTGGATTAGATGCAATATATATGGTTGTCTGATTATCACAATATCATTGTATAGATTCTGATTGAGTGAATCCTGACTCCTTAATTAACTATTTAAGTCATACTAGTTCACGTGCCATTGCCCTATATTTTGCTTCAGCACTGGATCAAGCAACAACATTTTGCTTTTTACTTTTCCAAGAGGTTAAATTACTACCAAATAATACACGATAACTTGAGGTGGAGCGTCTATCAAAAAGAGATTCAACCCAATTAGCATCAGTATAGCCTGTCACTTGTAGATGATCTCCATCCCAATATAAAAAACCTTTCCCTAGGGAACTTTTTAGATAACACAGTATCCTCATAGCTACATCCCAATGAATAGTGTGAGGATATTATAGAAACTGATTAATCACACTTATAGCAAATGATATGTCTAGCCTAGTTACAGTGAGGTAATTCAACTTTCATGCCAACCTGCAATATCAGCTAGAATCTAGAATAGGTTCCTCTTGTTTTGATATAGTTTCTTCAAACATGTCTGGGACATACTTTCTTTGAGAAATGAAGATGTCTCCCCCTAATCTTATCACCTCAATATCTAAGAAGTATCTTAACTGCCCCAAGTTTTTGACCTAGAATTTTTGGTATAGATATTCCTTCAACCTGCATATCCCCTCAGTATCATCGCTCGTGATTATGATATCATCAGCACATGTGATCAATAGGATCCGTTTCATAGTCTTTAAGGTCATATAGAATATAGAGTGATTTGACTCACTTTTGATCATGTCAAACTCCAGTGAAGCGGTATAGAACTTCTCAAACCATGCTTGGGAGACCGCTTGAATCCATATAAAGATTTCCTCAATTTGCAAACTAATCCTAACTCCCCATAAGCAACAAATCCTAGATGTTGCTCTATATATATCTCTTCCTCCAAGCCCCCATATAGAAAAGTATTCTTGATGTTTAGCTGGTGGAGGTGCCAATGAGACACTATAGTTAGAGTCAAGATGTGATGCTTGTGGCCAAAGAAGGCGAGGAATGATTGATTGAGGGGCAATACGAGAAATCATGGGCCCCCTATGACGTCTGTGGCCGAAGATAGCAGGGAGTGATCATCGAACAATGTCTTAAGAGAAAAAAATCACTGAAGCAAAGTGTGACTCCTGGTAGGCTTCTAGGCCGATAAATAGTGGTGAGGGGGGCACAAAAATGAATCGTCTCACATTTAAAAGGAAGAAAAATTTTGAGCTATATAAGTAGATAACTTAATCTCAAATGGTAGAGGGACCTTCTTGGAGAAAAGTCTTGAGGTTAATGATATGAAACTTTGTAGTTAAGCGTGCATGGGCAGGAGTAGTACTGGGATAAATGACATTTTGGAAAGTGCTCAAGTCACATATTTTCCTAAAGTTAAAGTGGACAATACTTCTACTAGATCACGGGATGTTACAAGTGGTATCAGAGCCGACCTTCTATAGCACAATTGTCACACCCTAATTTACAAGAACCAATTATCTATAAAATAAGGGACAACTTATAGTCAGAATCACAGAATAGATTATTAGAAAAAAATATCTTTATTAATCTCATTATAGAATTACATATGTTCAAATACCAGACAGGTCACCCAGGGTAACCTTAGACAAGAACACGAAGAGATAAAGTAATTAAACTCGGTAATAAAGGTAAATATCAGTGGGACCATACGGGATGTAGGGAAACATCGTTCTTGGGGATTTTGCAATCTTCTTCTAGCAGCAGATTTATTTACCTGAAAAATAAATAATCGATTTTATAGCTCAATTTACTAACAGATTAGGATATCAGAATACCTTGTAATATCATCTTGTCACCTTATAATATTATCATGTATCATACCTTGCAAATATATTATTATGTATAGATTTTATATCGATGAATAATTAGAATCAGCAGATATACGCCGTACGTCACCAATGTGACAACAGGTTTGACAGATGTCACCAATGTGACAACAGAATAACAGGATGCACGTACGTCCCCCACACGACGCCACGCATCCAGAAGGTGGTTCGTCAACCAGCGGAATACCAGCGCATCATATCATCATATATCTCAGGATACATGGGTCCAATGTAACCTAGTAGAATACCTCGGCATAAAGCCCAATAGAATATTGACATCAAACCATGTAGAATACATAGAATATAGCTCAGAGAATATAATTGATATTATTTTGTATATTAATTAATTTAATTTAATAATCATGATGTTCTAAGAAAATTGCGCTAAAGCTAGGGCGTTCCCTGGAAGCGACGCGCTGTATTGCCTGAATACAGTGAAAAATGGGCAAAGGCAGCTGTATCGGCGCCCGGGTGTAGTGAAAAGTGAGCAAGGGTCCCCACATCATGGACGGATGCGGGTAAAGAAGCTAGTCGATCATACTAGAACTCAAGTCAGTAGGATTAGATTAGGAACTTAGAATATAGGCAGCCTGACGGGCAAGCTAATGGAGTTGGTGGATATTATGATTCATAGAAAGATTAATATTTTGTGCCTGTAGGAAACAAAATGGGTTGAAGAGAAAGCTAAGGAAATTGATGGCTTAGGTTTTAAACTTTGGTACTCTGGTAAGAATAAAAATAAGAATGAAGTGGGTATAATTCTGGATAAGAGCTTGAAGGATCACGTAGTGGAAGTTAAGAGAAATTGTGATAGAATTATGGCTTTAAAAATTATAATT